>JBCEWB010090719.1:0-12480 GCA_039654565.1 Peronia peronii
TTCAATTGTCGTGTAAATGTAAACAAAGAGAAGTGTGGGCGGACGCGGAAGTGCAACGTCACATAAGAACGATCAATTGATACACGTATATATTCCTCATGTTGACATTCACAGCAATCAATAAACAAGGTAAACTCTCCCTAAATATATATATTTGTCATTAAATTATGTATTATGTGTATATTGTGAACTTCTCTTACATCTTCATCTGAGAAACATGGACTGTCACAGAAAATGTCCAGGTAGTGAGTAAGCACTCAAAAAAAAAAAACAATTAAGTAAAAACTTTGTCATGGATCATACTATAGAATATACATCTACTTGAGATCTGTAGCATCTCTCATATGCACAGCATATAAAATAAACCACACAGCATGTACATGGCACTGTAAGTAATAAACTCTCATCATATTTAATAACATCATGCATGACCAAAAAAAAAAAATGTCAAGGTCATATCCAGGCGAAATCAGTCGGCTGCAAATGATAGCTTCATGAAAAAGTTGGATTTTACTGAACACAGGGTAGCAGGATTTAGGAGTTACCATTGGACACGAAAACCTTAGTATAGAGGAGTTTACTTCCAACTACGTTATCTCCTCACCAAAGTCAAGGATAAGTAAAAAATAAAGTACATTCCCTTTCCACTTCAACCTATAATTCTATGTATACAAGATATATTTTTAGGAAAATCGAGAAAAAAATAAATCGGCATTTTACCTTTGGAAAAACAAAAACAAAAAAAAACAAGACTATTATGAACCAAAAAGCAAAAGAAGTAAAAACTTTATCCTTCAAAGATGGCGCAATCCAAACAAAAGAAAACAGATCAATATTTCACTTTAACAAAAAACAAAAAAACATGTCCTCATCTAATTCCCAGGCACAACAAGTATTATATTCAAAGAGCAATGTGCAGAACCGTTGTCATTGATTTTCCTTTATATGTCTTTCATACTACAATACTGTATATGTATTTCTTTGCTTTGGGTTCTTCAAATAATTTCAAACTTATTCATTTTTTTTTTACTATGCCAACCAAAAAAAAAAAAATGCATAATCTTAATTAACAAGAATGTATAAATACACACAAAAATAATTGAAAGCAAAAAGAAGAGACAGAGAGAAATGATGACATAAAAAAAATTGAGAGAGTCTGTAGGGAATTCATGCTCCACTGAGTATGTATCTTTCACAGACATTGATATGTATCTTGTGTATCGTACAGATGTATATGAATATATGAAAACATGAAAATATTTCTATTGCTGCATTTCCCTGTAAAACAAGGTAATAATGTTTAAGACTGATGGTAGGGAACTTATTTGGGCTTTATTTGCCAGAAAAAGCTAAGCTCCATTTTTGTTTTTCTACACAGCCTCTCAAAGGATTTGTTTAAAATATTGTTTTCGAACAGATTCAGATCAAGTGGGTTACCTCCAGAAGTCTCAACAAAATAACTAAATGTGTATACAATTTCTTCTTTATAAGCAGTCATACATTGGTCTACATGCTATCAGTCATACAATAACGTTGCATATTTTTTCATGTAAATGGACATCTTATCTCTGACAAACTAATGAGCATGTCAAATGTCATCATGAATACATGAGTAGATGAGCTGATGATAATACATAAATATATATCACACCTGAGTCAATCCATTACAAAAGTGTTGATTCTATCAAAGCATTTTTTTGTTGATTCAGCTCGATTGCATTGCCTCTAGAAGTCTCACCAAAATAACTACATATGTATACATTTTCTTCTTTATAAGTCATCATGTATTGATCTATGCACTATCAATCATACAGTAATATTGCATACTACTTATTGTAAATGAATATTCGATCTCTGTCCAACTCCTGAGCATATCAAATGTCATGAATACATGAGTACATAAGAATATAATATATACATGTATATCACACCTGAGTCAGGTCATTAAAAAGTGTCAATTTTATTATTCATTGGATGCTATACATATACTCAATGTATTTCAGCCAATTTAACTTTGTAATATATATTTTTCATAGACATAGAACAGTTTAGGGCAAAAAAAAATTTGCAGTAAAAATTCATCTACCAGTACTGTTGAAAAAAAATCACAACTTCTCCAGTCAACTCAATCTGGCCAGCACCCGAATTCACTGAGTCGCATCTCAAATATCACTCCACTAAATGCTGAACATATGTGGAATTACATTATCATGCCGAAATCTGTGCTAAAAATAAAAAAATAAATGCCTCTTCTAAATTCATCGGAATACAAGACAAATCTGTCTTGAAAAGACTACCTTCAGATTCTATCTGTTCGGGTAAATATTTAAATATTTATATGGCCTCACTGCTCCATAATGTTGGTAGAAATCATTTTCAGCACTATTCGAGATACTGAAAAGAAAACATGTCATAGAGATGTCACTCGATGAGTAATATTTGTTGTGTTGTGTGTTGTTTTGGGGTTTAACGACACATCAGCATGATTACGACTATATTGTGTCAAACACAGTAAGATACATTCACACGTCAAGAAGAAGAGGGGAAAGAAAGCGGGACCGAAGACAGGAGCAAGAAGAGAGAGAGAGAGAGAAGAGATGTCTCTCCTGGAATGTCAAGGATAGCACTCCATGGGACTCAGGGAGACACCCCACCGATGGCAGGCTTATACCACCTGCATGTGGGAGCAGAGAACCTACTTATAAATCCCGAGCCCCAGTGGGGGCGATGAGTAATGCCATTACAGTTCTACTGAAAAAAAACACATAATTCTATTGGTGGATTTCTTTTAGAATGACACTATATGACAATGACACTATATGACAACTCACATGCTCAAGAATGTCATGGAATACCATTTGCATTTTGTCAAAATTCTGACCAATGCCATTGCCATCGACCACTAACAACATTGTTTTACAATTCCAGCACCAAAGTCAATAGCTGCCTGTCAAAATAAACTTCTCTCAATGTCAGCATCTTTCTACAAATATATACTTATCTTTAAAAAAAAAAAAAGAAGGAAAAAAAAGAACATATGTCCAAATGAAATCAGGTGAAATGAAAGGGTTTTATTCAGAAAATAAGCTTTTCCTGACCATGAGATTTCTCAGGAGTCATCCTTGAGCGCAAATATCTCAGCACAAAAGAACTGTAGTGTGATCATTATTTCCAGCAAATGTAAACTATATATATATTCATTTCCCATTCCGCTGACATCAATAAGTCAACAGATTTGTGTTCAAAATCATTTCCCTGAGTCATGCAATATATAAGTAATTCAGCCATGTCTGAGGCACATCAGTTAAGAAATCTATCTACAAACAAATTTCTAAATGAAAGCAAATAAAATACAGATAACACTCATAGTCAAAAAACAAAAATATGCTTCACTGCATTGTTATGAATTCAACCACACTTCAAACGTATTTGCAGAAATTCTACAAGAGACGCCATAAACTAAAATGTCTGATGTAGAGAAAGTTTGGCATTCATCATCACAGAGCTACCTATCAAAGGATCAATGGCAATAATAAGGAATGATCTATTTCCTAAACTGTAGGAAACCAATAAGCCATTTTTTTCAATCAGCCAAGTCCTTCAAAGTAAGCATTGTAAAGAGAGACAAAAAGTGGCACTACTGTCTCAGTGCAGTCCTGGCCTATCTCTACTATGGACATCGTAACTCAAAAGTAGAAATGGCACATACTGATTATTGCCTTCCAATTATTTAGGGACATGACTATCATTCTTAATTTAAGCCTATTAGAATGTTCCCTAGCCATAACCATAATCCTATAAATAAACACTGATGTATTGTCATTGTTTGATTGTAGGATTAGGGTTTAGGGTTAGGGCAAGGATACGTTCCAGTAGATCTAAATTAGCAACTATAATCATACTTCTATAGAATATAAAGATAGTAATCGATATGTGTCATTTCTACTTTCGAGTTACGACTTCTATAGTAGAGAAAGGCTAGAACCACACTTAAACAGGAGTGCCCAAAAATCACTTATGCACCTTTTATTTGGAACCTGCCAAACAAAGCTGAAAAAAAAATTATCAAAATAATAAGAAAACATTCTCATCAAAACCTGCATTTTTCAAAATTTTGCCATGAACATGTTTCAAATGAAAGCAAAAGAAATTATTTTTCCTCATCTTTACAATACTCATCTCCTGATAACATCATATGAAGAGAAATAATCTGGCTCACTGACAAAAAAAAAAGGGTGTTAATTGATCATATGTCACAAAATCAGGTGAAATGATCCCACTGCTAGAGACAGCTTTAATGAGAGAATGGAATTTTATTGACCTTGGCGTACAGAAGTTAATTTAGGGTGTGAATATCTGAGCATAAGAGATTGTATCTAAATCACACTTCCTACCAAAGTAAAAATACAATTCTTTTTCTTTCCATTAATACCAGTAAATCTGTACAAGAAAAGTCTGAAACCAAACTGATCTCACCAGATGATGCGATATCTTACCACACTTATATGATAACCTGCTTCAGTCATTTCTTGCCCCATCTGAATTCAGGCCATTAGCTGAATACTTTGAGTCTTTTACTACACTACTCTTAAGGCACTGTTTTTAACATTTATTTTTAATAAGAACTTGCACCATTGAAATAAAATTTGTTAAATGGTGAAATGAAACTATTTTTCCCACTTTACTCAAGAAATTCATACATGATGTAGCCAAATATCATATGAGTGTGACAATATGTTGTCTCCCTCAGTGTCCAATGTATACAAATGTGAGGAGTTAACTGTAGGCTTTATCTAGCTTGTAAATCTTATTCTCAATGAGATCATTCTTGGACATCCGACACACAATCTTCACTTTACTTTTACTGAACATCCAGACATGATGGAAAATTCTGGTGCCAGATGGAGCCTAATAGTGCAATGATTTCCAAATCTGTAACAAATGGACACACAACACTTGAACACTAAGATGGTGAAATGGCTTCCACTTTTGGGTTGCTTGTAAAGACTTTGTACTGGCATAACCATGGCGCTTCATTCAAAAGTAAATTTAATGAACTCAAATGTTTCATTTTTATACTGGAGTGATGGCTTGACAAAAAACTGTGTGACAAAAAACCATGCCAATTATACCACCAATGTAAGGTATCGGATGTCTTATCAATCTCCAATCAATTTGGCATCATCAATTTAATCCTGAAAGTGTTAAGAGACCGCTGTAGTGCATTGCAGTGGAATTTCCTTCCTTCCAAACAGCACACAATGCAAGAATATAGTACTCATATCAATTCACCCCAAATCATAAGCTGTCACCCTTTAACCCTAGAAATGCTGTAGGGGTTAATCTAAGCAAATGTCTGTTCATTTTTGCTTTTTAAGTTGCTCTCCAAACGGCATACATATAATAGTAATCTACTCATCTTTAATCATATCTCAGGTCCCTGAAAACTGTTGTTTCTTTACTACAAATAAATGATTCTGAAAAACTCTAACACCTCCACAGTTTCTCTTGATACTTTAAGGGTTAAACTTTACTATTTATGTCAGCACAGGAACCGTAACATATTCTGGTAGTTTTTTTCCTGACACTTTTACACTTAAAAAAGAATAATTTAATTGTGTACAAAAATATGTGTACTAGGAAAAAAATGTCCAGGAGATTCTAACAAGCAATTAATAACAAATAAAAAAGCTTATATGAACTCAATTATAACATTTGCTTACAAATTTAATCTCACATACAAAAAAAAAATGTTTAGGGCTCAGATTTTTTACACTCCAGAACTGACTCTTACTATCTTCTACTTTTTGACACAGATGCTCTCATGGAAACCAGTCAGTTTCTATTTTAACCTCTTTATGATCCATATGATGAATGATGTTCGGCATTTTTGTTACAGTCACAGTAAAGATGCCAAGTTGCCAATGTGACGATCACAAAATTTGTGGCACCAGAACTATTGTGACAAGCTGTATTTGTCATACATTCTCTTTGTGATACTGATTAAAAGACTTTAAAAGAAACTGAGCAATAAAATGCAAAACTGATATTGTGTCACAACGGGAAGCACAGGGGCGAGATTAATATGATGGGAACAGTCAGTGGCATTAACAAAAGTCTATTAAGGAATTCAATAAAATTGCACCAAAAGTGATGTTCTCAAGAGACTACAGGCAAATGCTAGACACATCATATAAATACAAATAGAAAACACTGGCATACTATTTTCAATAAAAAAAAAATAATATCCACAAACCAGAACAATCTCCTTAGACAAAATATGGAGATGTTTGTGGCTGCTTATTCTTATTTCCACTACCTTTCCATTTCTGCAGAGATATGGATCAAGATGGTACTTGTATGAACAGCTTCTGGGCAAATCCTGTGATTTTCCCTGTTAAAATGAAATAACACATTATCATTTCTCTACAGTAATGACATAACAACTTAACAAGTCATTTTCAGCACTTTTGAGATATTCAGAGAAAAATCTTATTAGCACAAATCATGTGATGAGTTATACATTATAATTCTATGGAATTAATATCTAATTCTGTTGGCAAATTTCTTTTCTAACAACATTATCGGACAGCTCATGCTCAGAAACGCCATGAGATATCAGTTGCATTTTGGCATTTCTGACTTATGCCATCATCGTACATCATTATGATATCTATATTTGTATATCCTCACAATATGGCTTGTGTTATAAAGAAGTTATATCATGAGAGGAGTTACAGAGTGAGAGCATATTATCCAGTTGGTTTATTTATCACATCATTCAACTGTGCCGAGGAAAATGATTATTACAGATATGAGACTGAGACAGCAGGTCGTGACCTTTTGTCCCTCATTACATCATCATGCGGAACACTTAATTAAATTGATATTTTCTTTTTTTTCTTCCTCACAGAAGATTTTTAAATTCATTTCATTTGTATCATATGTCAAATAATCCACAATCTGACACAAGGTACAAATGAAACAAATAATGAAAATCTTTAGGGAAGACAAACAAAAATATCAACTTTAACAAGTATCACACATGAGAATATAATCAAAGATAAATGGTCACAACCTTCTGTCACAGTCTCATATAATAATAAAATACATTTTATATTCTGTCATATGCATAACAGCCATTGCATTTGTGAGTAAGCCAGCTTATTGTCTGTTGTATCAATGTCTTCACTTTCACATGCCCACTCTCCGTCTCGGGTTCGTATTGACACATGCTCTTTGTATGTGACTGTAAAACACTTCAGTTCTGTAAAGTGCTTCGAGTCCTTCAAGAGTAAGACCCTACATAAATACCCCTTTCTATTATTATAATTTATGTGCATAAATTGTCACTCAGAATCAGAAGTTCCTGGGTTCAAATCCTAACCCAGCCCTACTACATGTATTTGTCTTGGAAAAAACAATTTAACACACATTTCCTGACTCAACCCAGATCAAAATGGCTAGTTCACTAGATAACAGGCAGCCACTTCCTTTGCTTTCCAAGAAGCTGAGAGCATACATGAGTGCATCCATGAGTCTGTTGGGGTAATAATACACTACACATTGCTTAGAGCCTGTACTCCTATGACAATAAGCACTCTAAAAATACCATCTACTGCATTTTATTATATTTTTACTATTCAAAGCAGCTATTCCATAAAATCATCATGATGAACAGTCACTGCATTTTTTTGTCATTGTAGAGCAATAACTTTCTTTTTGGCGTTTTTTTTTTTTCCGACCTAAATAAATGTCATCCATTATCTATTATATCGGCCATCTGAGAACGCATGACATGATCTGGCCCCGTTCAAACCCTAACACAAACAAAAAAAAAAAAAGGAAAAAAGAAACTCTTGATCACAGCAGTGGACAAGCATACTATCCAATGCAGTAAACAACAACAACAACAACAAAAAAAAAAAAGCTAAAAAGGCACTCACTGACATATCTTGTGAAAAACTCTGGCTTGCTTGTCCACCTGACGCCCAGCAAGTAGAGCGGTGCTCCAGCCAGGTAAATGAGCACTCCATAGGTCATCCATACCGGCTCCTGGTAGATGATTAGTACAAGCAAGCTCACGCACACCACTGCTTGCATAGCTGGGAACACTAGAGGCACCTGATATAGTCAGAATAGATGAGATAAAGTAGATGTAGATGTACGTAAGATCTTACATGGTGAAATCAAGATGTCAGATACTATGAGATAAGAGATGGGAGCACAGGACACAATGAGGACTGACAGGAAAGGATGGGATGAAACAGGATAAAATGGGATGAGATTACAGGAAAGTATAGGATAGGATAAGATAGAATAGGATAGGACAAGATGAGATAGGGCAGAACAGGGTAGGATAGAACAAGATGGAATAAGACAGAACAGGATATGATAGGTTTAGGATAGGACAGGACAATACAGAAGAGGACAGGACAGAATAGGATAGAATAGACAGGGAATGATAGTATAGGATAGGTAAGATATATAGGACAGGACAAAACGAGACAGGACAGGGCAGAATAAGATAGGGTGGGATAAAATAGAAAAGAATCAGATACAGTACAAATCAATGACTTATTCATTAGTCCTTCCTTACCAATTACTTTCTTTTCAAGTAATATGAAGTATGGTGAGAAATGACCATCGTGTTTGCCCTCTAGATCTAAACTGTGATTTCTTGACCATTAGTATGCCAGTGGTTTTCAATGACTCTTATATGCTTATGTCAAGACATGACTTATATGGTCAAGACATATCTTACATAGTTAAGGCACATTTTTTTTTTTTTCTTTTTGCTCAAGCCTTTCGCCCCTAAGAAAATAGGATTATCTCAGCTTTAAGTGAATGCCCATTTTTTGGTGAAAATCTTTGTGGAATTTTTGCCAGGACAATGGCACTCCACCCAATCCTCATTGACTTTTTAACTGCCAAGGGTTCTTTTACTGTTCACAAAATACTTTGAGATATTTTCACCTGTACCCAAGATGGCCAAAGGTCAGGCCTCCCTAGACAAGAAGCCATGGGATCACTGAGTCACGGAAAAAATGCAGGTTTCGATTTTTGTACCCTTCCTGACCCCTGATGGCCGAATTCACCAATCGAACCCATTCACCAAACCCATCTAGTTCTTCACCACGGAGCCACGGTGACCCCTAAGTCACACCTTGCGACCTCTAAGACAACCTTACGTGGCCAAGGCACACTAACTTATATGGTCAAAGCAATCTTAAATTGTTGATGCAAACGTTATATAGTCAAGGCATACCTTACACATCTGAGATGTGTACATGGTCAAGACATACCTTATATGGTCGAGGTAAGTCCGGCTTTTTATATCGCAGATACAACAAGGCTGTCACCACCTTGAAGCCCATGATCAAAGAGTAGAGACCGATGAACTGCATCAGCTGCTTCACACCACCACTGTACATCATGGCCACACCATAAATTGTCTGAAACAGGTTCAATATACATAAGTCAGAACAAAAGACACTTACTACCAAATGTACATAATAACCCCATACTGCCTTTCATTTATACACTGAAATCATAATAAATCTGTTTAGCAAAAGTCACAGAGATGGGGTATGACGAGTCTGATTTTTCATGTCCAGAGTTATTCATTAAGTGTCTGTGGAAAGTGGAATGGATATGCTTATCTTCAATGAAAAGAATTATTTATGTATAGTTCTACTAAACTAAGACATTCACTGTCAAAGATAAACTCCTGTGGTATGATGGTCAATAAAATCTGATTTACTCACCAAAGCTACTCTTTGACACCCAAGTCATTTCACTTGTCAGTGCAAACAAATCACCATGATTGTACTACAAATGCCTTGATCATTTTCAGAGGGTTTTGAGCTAACTCAACTGTGTCATGATGTGGAAAAGAGACAGTGCAGTCCACTTACAGTCAACATGCTAAAAGTAAATTTTGCTTGAAGTTAATTCCTCTTGGCAGTCCCATTTTTTTCTTTATATCTTTGCATTGGTTAATGCCAACCTTGCTTGAAAAGGGCTTTTTTTTAGTCATGAGAGTCTGACTTTAACCAGGCTTGATTATATTATCAAAGTACAATATTTAATACATGTACCCATCTCCAAAGCACAAAAGTTGGATTTTCTTCGTTTTCACTAAATCACATTGATGACCGACAAATATAACCCCTTTTCTTTTTTATTTCTGTTAAAATCACTGATAATGACTTAGGCATCTGTGCTACGATCAAGACGAAATATAGAATTAGTTGGAGATATCATTTTTTGCAAACTTATCAGTCTTAGTTTTTGTTACTTTCTGATGATCAACCAAATTTTTTGCTCTTAGCCCCTGACACCGAGGAGAGCATTTCTGAAAAAAATGTTTGTTTCAGTTCTGTTTTGTTTTGTCTTGCTCAGCTTTGGCTATTGTTGATTTGAATTCATTTGAGAGAAGAATGCATTGCACTGCAGTATTCTGCTCACTAATCATAGGCATTCCACTTTAGCATTTCCTTTCATCTTTCATGAATCCATCAGAATCTATGGATATTTCCCCATGTTAAATGAGTTAAAATACAGTCGTAATACTTGCTCATTATTTTTTCATTCAGCCGAAATGTTTTACTCTTCAGCCCAACCTAATGCTCTAATGTTGCTGTCATTTTCAGTTTATCCTTTGTGTTGATCAACCTACATGGCACGAAGTGGTTTGAGACAAGAGAACACTCAGTGTATCATGTTGTATAGTTGTTTATTTTTTGTAAAAGATGCTGCCCAATTTGCAAAATAAATTTTTATCACAAAGCATAAACATTCTGACCACCACCTGGGGTAACCAAAACAAGTTTTGAGAAATCATTGCTCATAGTTGTATCTAACTAGCTAGTGCAATGCTTTATTTAGAATAAATAAATTCTCAGTAGCTTTTTGGTCTTTGGCTTCCGACAGTTGTCAAAATTCAGTGCCTTCAGGACAGAACAAAAAAAAAAAACAGAATAAACACTTAAGCATCACCGAAATGATAAGCTTTATTTTTTTGTTTTTTATTGAACATGCATCTATTGACAAAGAGCGAAAGACACAAAGACTAGATCTAGCAGGTGGGCACAAGTTCTTACAATTGTCCAAATGGCCACCATTGGCGTCCTATGTGTGGGGTGAAGGGTACTCAACAGAGAAGGTAAATCTCCTTTCCTGGCTGCCGCATACAGCACTCTGATGAAAAAAAAAAAAAGAGATGCAATATAGAATAAAACATTAAATAGATCTACTGTGATTTACTCTTCATCCACTAGTACTCACTAAAAAGTTGTTTTCAAATGTGACAACAACAGCAACACTTGTTATTTTATTCCTCTTTTCTTTTATCCTCTTGCTATTGACCCAATGGGTGCTGCAAGGAGGAACACTAGGCCATCTGCAGCTACCCAAAGAGCCTCCACAGGGGTGGGCAAGCGTCATTCACTTCCTCAATCCAAGTTTTTCTGGCTCTTCCCCATATACGCTATTTTATTCCATTTCTCAAAACTTTATTAGGCAAGCCGCAGTTTTTGTTTGTCAACAAAATGAGACATGGCTGATGTCCAACGTATGTTGCAGTCTCAAAATTTCTTGTCAAAATCACCGAAATAAAATAGACAAAACTGACATATGAACATTAAAGTGTCTATACCTTTGAATACAATCCTTTCCATATTTATCTGTCATTGCAATGCCACATTTTCTTAACCAGGCAGAAAATCAGATGTCCAAGAAGTGCAGTTCAAAAAAAGTCATTAATGTGGAGCATGCATTTTCTGCTTTAAGCTGCTCTAAGGTTTTGTTCAGGAAATGCACGTTCTGAACATGGTTTTTTCATCATTAAAAATTAAAATTTTAACCTTTTCCATCAAATTCGGCATGTTCACATTAGAGGAAACAGTGAAAAAACTATAGACTTTTTAAAAAAAATTGCCATGGCAATGCCACCATCTTGGATTTTAGAGTCTTTAAAATGGCTAACTTTAAAATCTATCTCCTTGCCAAATTTCAACGGAACTTGATGAAACTTGGTGAACACATTGCTTGACAGAATATCTAAAAAGCTAACTATTTTCATCTCTATGTATGGAAAAAGAAATTTCTAAAAATATCTGAAAATGCCATATAATGAAATTTCAAATTTTGCTGTTATTTCACTAAAAACTTATTTTTCTCTAAAACTTACATAGAGTATGAGTTGTGCATAAGTATGTTTTTTGGTCTCGTGAAAATAATATATGCCAAATTTGGTTAGAATTGGTTTCGAAATAAAAAAGTAGATAGCAAAATAGTAAGAAGAAACCAAGTTCTAGGACAAATGCAAGGGTTTTATTTTTTTCAGCGAAAAGAGAGTTTTATATTCAGTTTTTAGACTCAAAACAGCCCTTTTCACATACTAGCCCTCTCTTCATGACTTCTGTGTATTTTGTTACCTTTTTCTGGCTTTCTGGACATATCTTTTCTCAAATTTTA
>JBCEWB010090729.1:2144-12480 GCA_039654565.1 Peronia peronii
TTTGAACCAAGAATTTGTTTTCCGATGAAGTCAACCCATGTTCTCCAATAAACTGAAACAAACAAACAAACAAACAATAAGACAAAACAAACAAATAAATAAAATAAATAGACATACGGACAACAAAACTGCGATAAGAACCATTCTTGTGGACGAAAGTTCTGCCAGTATCAGTAGTAACAATGAAACCAAGTTAAAAAAAAAAAAAATTTAAAGAAAAGCTATCAAGAACAACAAAACGACAATAACAACAGTAGCTAGAACAATAACAACAACAAACACAACAATAGTAACAACAATATTATAGCCAGAGCTATCCTAACAAACAGATGTTCTGCCAATGACCAGCAGTAACAATGAGGGACAGGTTAAGGAAAAAAAAGAATAAAAAAGAAAAAGTAACAACATAGGCAGTCCGTACAACAGAAACCATAGTGTCAGATAATGACACAACAAAACAACAATAGCACCTTTAGTAAGAACAACAATCACAGTAGCGGGAACCATTTCAACAACAGTAATACATTAAGAGCATTCGCAGAGATAGAAGCTCTGCCAGTGCCAACAGTAACAATGTGGAGACAACCTCAACAAGCAACAACAAAAACAGTGACAAATCTTACACAATATGGCGACTTCTTTGATCCTCCAGCACTTCGCTACCATAGACCCAGCCCTACCAGCCCTTGATTACCCAAACACAATCGCGATTAGCAGGTCTGCCCTGCTGCACACAGAGTGAAGCTCGGCCTAGTGTTAAGACACACCACCAAACCGAAAAGCTGAAAAACAAAACAAAAAAATCCTGCCCTCCAGTTTGCATTCGGCCAGTCCAGGCCAAACAGTCCGTGAACTGGAAGTCGGCGAAGACCAGCGACTTCAGGTAAGCGCCGTATGTCCGCTCGTTGACAGAACACCGGAAAGCAGTTTATGACCATCTCCATAGTGTCAGTAGATATCCCTGGATAACAAAGCAAGGCAGGTATGGTGAAACTTGTACACTTGCAAAAAATGGGATTTTAGACCAGAATAGGACATGAGGATGGCCGCTTTGTTACTGCGAAAAATTGTACAAATCTCTGAGTAATTTGTGTAAAGTATCTCAACGACCCACTATGTGAACAGACCATCATCCCGGCACGTCTAAAGGTAAAGACTGAAACAAAAAGTTTAAAACGAAATCCCATGAAGAAGGACAGTTTCAGTAAGGTTCAAAGAAGTTACTTTACATGTAGAATCTCTTTGAGAAAGTTGACTTCATGTTCTATGGAGTAAATAAGAAGATTTCGCTCTATAGTTGCTTATTGCCTTTTGACCTTTTGTCAGAGAAATGTTAAAGCTGGTCAGCCGGTCAGTTCAGCGACTTCGGTCAGCTTCGTCTGGTCCACTCTGAACTGTTCAGGACTAGACAGCTGTCCGCCCGACCTCATGCGATGGTCACTATAGCCCTCTTGTCGAGTAGATCGTGTGTTGATATTTAAATATTGCGTCACCAGTGTAGCCGTCTTGGAAGGGATTTGAAAATTTCATGTGGTGCATTCGGACCTGTCTTTGGATACTTTGGTATGTGGTATATTTGTGATGTGTCACCGTGTTTGTTGTGTGTAGATTTTGTGCGGCAAACGACACAGGTGTGTCAGGATTGTACGTACAGCGCTTCTGTCTTTGCCGCGTTTAGACATACTTTAGTGCACATTTGTAAACGTATGCCTACTTACCAAGCCTGTGATAGTGAGAAAGCATGACAGATACGATGAACCAAGAGTCCAGATATTCCGTGGTTTTCGCCGACTGTATATGGTAAGAGTCTAGTGATTTTTCTACAGTAAATTGGAAAGGAATTCTCAGCCTATATTATTTTCTCTTCTTTCTTCTTCTTCGTTTTCTTCTTCTACTCCTTCTTCCCCTCTGTCAATCACGCGGAGAAACATCGCAAACGAGACCGTTCCCATTGATTTATACTTCCAGTGGTTTTAAAAACAGTTTAATCCGAGTGTTGTTAAATATGCAAGTAACACAGACTACGTTGTGAAATGCCCTTTGTGGGCAAACTTGTTGATGGCAGCCTCTTTCTTATGGCTGTTATTGTTGTTCATGTTGTTGTAAATCAAATTATCTGCCTGTTTTGTTTGTCTGTTTTACATGTTCTTACCACTTGTACTTGGTTATGTTGAAGGGACAGGGTTTTGAAATATTATAATGAAAAACAAAAAACTAATTTTCTTGTTCAAGAACACGATATCCACTGGCAATGTCAGTTTGTGGTAGGTATACTGTTTGCATTGTGTTGTCTGTTAACCTGTAAAGTATCATTAGAAATTGGTGGAAGATCAGAGTTTTTGTGATTACATAATATAATGTTTTCAGTTCAAGAAATAGCACTTCATAGTGTCATGTGTTTACATTGTCATAATGTTTGGAGAGGAATTTGAGTCCAGAGCACGATGAGCAAACCGCTTACCAGATCAGTTCTTTGGCACTTCTAGGATTAAAATAAGGTGTAAATGAAAACAATCAGAGCTTTCATGTGGATGAAATTCGTGTAAAATTGAGATAAAACGCTCCTTGCAGAGGCTGAGAATTACGTGTGACATGACCATGCACGTACCTTAGACTAAGTACGTCATGTCTTTTGAAATATACAAACATGTAGTGACATAAGACATGTCATCTTGAAACATAAGCAAAGAATTCGTTTCATCGATCCAGACGATAGATTGTCAGTTGAACAGGCAGAGACAGGAGGAGGTGGAGGTGGCTGGTTAGACTGAAGAGACTGTATCGAGTATGGCTTGAAAACACGACGATTATTTCACAGCTGTTTTGCAGTGATGTTTACAGAAACAAAAAATAATGACGAGACAAAACACACACACACACACACACACATACACACACATACACACACTCACGCAAAAACCAAAAGCCAATACAAAACTGTGTCTGCGATAACATGTCAATTCTGCATGCTTTATCTTTCAGGTTGACAGCCCTTATCGAAAATTTCTTCCCTGTGTGTATTGTTATATTATATTGGCATGTGTAGTGTGTCTGTTTGCGTGTGTGTGTTTACTTTCTGCGCGTCCCACATTCATAAGGTGCTATGCATTTTGATAACAGGAGATTACGTACACTAGTGTAAGGAAGACATTGTGCTCTTGTTACTAGATCATTATTTCATTAACCCTGTGATTGCCAACGACAACATTAATGATGCGAATAGTTCATTTGTCCATGAGGAGATATGTCGTGGAATAAATTGGCAATATGGAAAAAAATGTAAACAAATAATAGAGAGTATACAATTCAGTCATACATTTACGTTTCTATATACGAGCCAATAATAAGACGCGAACATGCACGCAAGTATAATATTATATAGGCCCTCACTGAATATCTATCTATCTATCTATTAATAGTCACTAGTAATTTGGGAAACCAGTACAGATCTGGGCATCGTAATATTTCGTCATTTAACCCTCAGGACTTCAACACTAAAACTTATATGTATTGACGTTTGGCTGTTTAAAGTTTACAAAGGCTGTCGATGTTAGCATAGAAGAGAAAGCATGTACATAGGTCTACATACAAACATTCAGGCACTAAAAGAGTTAATGCATTTTATTCTCCCCTGACTTGAGTGTTTTTTTTTTTATTATTGTTATATTTATCTCATTATATGTGCAACTCTTGAAAAAAAAAAAAAACGGAGCGGATCTTCTTACCTACAAGCCAGTGCTTTCATAAAGTGCTGAATGCATTCGCTTGGCTAAGCCCTCACACACAGAGGACGACTCCTTTTGTGAAACATGGTAATTGTTGTCAGTACAATGGAGATGTGCAGTCGACTTTAAAATGGAACGCGGACAGATTCAGCTAGTCATAACCTTTTTTTTTTTTTCATTGCAACAAACATGTTATATTTAGACCGTTAGATTAAATAGTGTTCGAAGAAAGAGTTTTTTTTTCAACAGAAAAATACTGGAAATGTTATCTTACCAGCACAAACGTTTTTTTCTATCACAAGTTTTAACAGACCATAACTTTTCATTGCAACAGGACACAAACGCTATCTTTGAAAGGGGACATTCAATGTATGATGATGGGAGAAGGGCTCTTTCAACAGATTTAGTGCAGGAAACAACATCTCATCAAAGCCAGTGATTTCTCTATCAAAGCCAAGCGAGTCGTCCACGACTGCGTACTTAATGACGTTGTATGACACTCACTTTTCAGGAAATGTCTTTACAATCAGACAACAAAATATTACAAAATTAATATCCACAAAGCTTTAACATTCAAGGTTTTGAAACAAAATGTTTGTATTTTCCTGAAAAAGTAATGAAATTTCTAAATTCCTTTTCACGGGATCATTAAAATTTGTGCCGAGTGAATATTGGTCTGCATTGAAAGTCCGTGCTTTCAAAATTGTTTTGTGACATAGAACACTCACTGTGATTTTAACGTTCATCAGTCGTTTGAAGTCATTCCTATATCCCATATCAAATATGCCCCTCCCCCTTCCTCCGGCTGTAGGGGGTTAAAATAGGAAAGAAGTCAGTCAACCTTTGGACGCCGCCAATGTTTGTTTCATTTACATCAATTTTTTACCTTTAGTGCTGAAGCAGTAGAAAAACACGTCTGGCATACCAATAGCTGGAACATCGCTGTTGTCGTGACCCTCGCCTCGACATAGAGCCTGAGTCATCATCGATAGCGTAGTGGTTGGATCGTCCAAGTTGGGATTTGAAGTTCTTACGTTTGAATCCTAACGGAGCCGGACATTTAATTTGTGTCTTTGGAGGAGTCAGTTATCTCATATCCCGTGACTTGACTTAGATTAGAACTAGCACCCAGCTGTTAGACTGAGGATGCTATTGTAAGATTTGTAAAGCTTTGAACGCCATACAGGCACTCGCCTTGTATGTATCCCAGAGCTACAGGAGTATCCCCTTGACATATATCGGAATGTAATAATAGATTATAAGATGCTTAAAGCCTGGGCTGTGCAGGATTAAGCGCTATATAAAAGTGATATTATTATTATTACTATTTTATTCGTATTTTTGTCCATGCGTTCATATGAACATTTGATGAATGCGTGCATTTCTTTCTTTATTTGGATGAGCCACTACAAAATATGGGCAATATATTTTCATAGGCTACCCCATTTCATCTGTTTACTGGGCAGCTGTTTCTGTGCTTTTAATTGTCCAGAAATTGTTTTTCCTGTTGATATTGTATCTCAAAGCAGTTATGCTATCTTTGTTTGTTTGTTTGTTAACAGTTCTTTTGTCTACTGATCTTTTTATTTTTATTGCTCTCGTTTAAATATTAGAGTTAAAGGAAGTCAATAAAACGTCGGCCTCGATTTGTCTAGCCTGATATGTTCAGTTTTTTTTTCTGATAACCAAAAGCCACTTGTTTTGATGTCTGAAATCTGCCATAGAGTTGCGAAATATTGAATTCCCAAATGACATCATGAGACCGTGAAAACCTGAAGTGACCCTCCCCACTCATTGTCCGACCTGGTCACACTATGCTATGGTCTGTCTTATAGGCGAGGAACTTGCAGAACAAGTAGTGGAAGCGGATTAGTTCCCAGCCCCCCCCCCCCCCTTTTTTTTTTTGCAAGTGCCTCATTAACTCTCTCACTAGTCAATGCGTTTGTCCCTTGTCAAGAGATCCTTTACATGAGGATGTTAGATAATGAAAGAGTGTTCGCAGGTGTCATCTCGTGTGAGTTCAGTTGGGTGAATGTTGAATGCACCTTGCATGACGTTGTTATGTAAGTGAGAGGCTCGTCGAAAATTCACACCTGGGAAAGCAGGATCTGACTTGAGACGAGAGAGGACCATAATTATTAAACCTTATGGTGGGGATATATAAACTCATGGAGAAATGACCACTCGAAAATTGAAATAGCCGTCCGCAAATGTGGCAGCTCGAAAGGCAATATAACATCAACGATACACTAGGAAAGATTGGTCTGCCTACCGCAGCTCTGCCGACACTGATACTTTCAAATCTGAGAACCGAAGGTCACAAGTTATGAGCTAACGGAACAAAGCGAGAAAAATCAGACCGATACGTTCACGTTATCGTTTCCTGCAGTTACTGCAATGGGCCGTGCTCAGTAAACCTCGGTAGAATCAGTTACCAAAAGAAGTGCACCAGTAGAAGAGGACAGCAAATCTAAGATATTGACACAACGGTACCAATGCAGAGAACAGACTATGCCAGTTGTTGCAGAGATGAAAAGATCATGGCAGTGGAAGCAATGGTGGCACCATGTTTTTAAAGAAACACGTAAACAGTTTTTCAGTTTAGGAGCACATTAAATTTGGACTTTGGCATCGTTACCGTGAGATCAAATTACTTAATGTACAAGACATCTCATTTTTATATGCTATACTTAAGGAATTGCATGCATTACTCACTCAGTGGTGATAGATGGACAGATGTTAAGAGTTCTAAACGACCGATGCAGTATAGGAAGGCCACTATCATATCGGGAAAACAATTCCCAGTATTGTTTGTTTCTCATGTGAGCACATAATTACAGGGCAGTTTCATACTTTTCTTTGTTATCATGGCCTTTACATGTTTGTTCACGTCTTACAGGTTTAATGATTATCTAAACTTCAGAACAATAGATCTTTCTGTACATCAATCTGACTATTCCTCTAGCTGTACATCAGTCTGACTGTTCTTCAGTATGTACGTCAATTTGACTGTTCTTCGGTCTCTTTGAGCTTCTAGTATCGTCTTTCTGTCCTATAGCCTGCTTGTTCATGAACCATATCGTCCACTCTATTTCTATCAGTCATCCATAATACGTTCAAAGTCTTTCTTGTCTTTCTATCCTCTTTCCATCCAATAACCTCTTTGTCTATCAGTGTGTTCACAAACTGTCAGTCTCCGTCAACACGTTCACAGTCTACATGTACACGTATCTATTCGTATCCTGAACTAGGGTCTACACGACATATTTTGACACGGACACACAAACTGGTCTCGCATCATGGAACAGGCATGTCAGTTGACCTTGAATCTTGAACAGTGAAACTTCACCCACAATCAACGTCATATTAACCCTCCCTGCCTGTTCCCTACTGTCCTCCCTGATTCCACCAGGGGCAACCCCCGTCCTGGCCATTAACCTCCCTTCAACCGCACCTACCCACCCCTCCTCCTTGCCTGTGTTTTTCTTCTCGTTCACATTTTGCCCCTTTCGCTCTAGATGTAAATATTTCAGTAGAAACTGCCAGCTTTTCAGGATTTCTAGAGTGACATTTTTTCAGACTTAAGAAATGACATAATTTTATCGGTGAAAGTGACGTCAGATGTAGATCTTCTTATTAGAATTTTATTTGTATAATAATATATGCAGCTGGAAAGGGATTAAATACATTTCTTTATGTGGAGTGACATATTTACCTGAAAGTGGCATAAACTGCGATTTTGAATATAATCTTTGTGATTCCACTGTAGGGTGTTATAGAGGAATTCATTCAGTACATTGGTTTATGTTTAAGCGAGATGATATTTTAAGCTAAAAGAGGCACAAGATGATGATCTTCGTCACAGTATCCTAGTTTTGCATTGTGTGTCTTTGATTTGGTACATTTATTTATGTTGAGGAAATGACATTTTAAGCCTAATTCTAGTGTGACATCAGATGGAACCTTTGCTAATAAGATCTTGGTATGATATCCTATGCTGTCTCGGAAACAGAAAGTCAATTGGCAAAAGTAAAATGAATCTGTGTGTATGGATGTGAGTGTGTGTGTGTGTGTGTGCGTGTGTGTGTGTGTGTGTGTATGTGTGTGTGTGTGTGTGTGTGTGTGTGTGTGTGTGTGTGTGTACTAGATTGGCTTCTTGAATCCAGTAGGATTAATATGACCAAACAGACAAAAAACACTCTTCAAAACCAGTATGTAGTATGTAGTAGTGTATGTCTATGTCCGGAGGAAGTCATTGATGGCGTCTCATAAATCTTGGGTGACAAAGCTTGAAATAACCATTTGAAAGTGCCTGTAAATAACAGGAAGAGTGGTAAAATTTGGGGAAGGGGGGAGGGGGCAATTTTGATAGCTTGAGGTCAGGAAAAAGATTAACCGCTTAACGTAAACATATACTGAAAGATTGAATAGACGTATGTAGAAAAAACAGATTAGCAAATACAGACAAAGAAAGAACGGAAGTTCGGAAAAGGGAAGGAAGGAATAGGAAGGAAGGAGGGAAGGAAGGAAAGAAGGTAGCGGAGGAAGGGAGAAAGGACGGAAGGAAGGGGATGGGAGAGAGGACGGGTGGAAAGAAAGAAGGAAGAAAAGAAGAAAGACAGACAGAAAGAAGAAAGATAGAAAGCGAGAAAGAAGAAAGATAGAAAGCGTGAAAGAAAGGATGAATAAAAGATTAAGAAAAAAAAAGAAGGAAAGAACAGAAGGAAGAAAAAGGACGGACCAAAGAAAGAAAGACAGACAGACAAAAGAATCAGGGAAAGAAAGAATGAATGAAAGAATGAATGACAGAATGAAAGAATGAATGACAGAAAGAAGAAAGAAAGAAAGAAAGAAAGAAAGAAGATGATTATGGGGTCCCTTATAATATGTGGCCCCTTGCAATCTTTGGGCAGATCACAGAAAACGAGATATTCCTGAGTTCTTTCACGAAAAAAAAGAAAAGTGGTTTATTCCGTGTAACAATGTTACAGTTTATTACCACCAACTGCGCTTTATGTCGTCTTTTCATAAATACTATCATTTAAAAAAAAATAAAAAACAATATCTGGTTTATGTTATTATTGAACTTGCATTATTTTTTCCACGATCGTTCTTTCGTTGACCAATGTCCACCACCTGTCTTGCTTGGTGCTCACTGTGCACTCATACAACCGTTGGTACAACCCACACACGCATTTCAATGCGCTCTGAAACTTCACACTATATCTACATTTATTTGTTTTCACGCATAGTTTATGTATTCGATGTACACGTGGCTCTGTATTGTGAAAAATCCAGTCAATCACATACATTTGCAAAACCTCTTGTAAAATATGTTCTGTAACTGATACATTCAGTCTACACAGGCATATAAATACGACTTATTTGTCACATTGTTCTACTCCTAAATAATAACATGACAATGAAAGATAACAGTTACACATTTTCACGTCTTTTTCACCTCTGGTTTTGAAATCAGTAACACCCAGCATTATTTGTGCAGAGAGAGACATCAATAAAGACAGCTATTTCATCAGATGTTTCCGAAACTTTCCCCGTGTGTTATGGTGTTTATTAGTATTCAGTTCTTAGACTTGCTCACTCAGATTGCACTGTGCGCTGTGGAATTTCTGCCCATACAATACGGATACGAATAGTTTATTTGTTCATTCGGAAATACATTTTACCAGTGCAGAAAACAATTGAAACCAAAAATATATAAAAAATACACAGCACAAAGATACATTAACAATTTCCATATGCATGCACATTATGCCTCCATACTGCATTAAATTATATCATCTTCACAGCATATATTGTCATTCTTGAAACATGAGTATAATATTATATTGTCGAAAAAAAACAAAAAAACCCTCAACTCCCGCACTTTATCTCGACACTTTTAAGGTTAAATGTCACGACGATCTTTCCGGCACTTTTAAAAAAATATCAATTATTCATGTCGAATGCAATATCCTTTCTTATCTCCCACAGAGCAAGAGCAAAGGGTTATCAATACGTCGGCGCTCTGCCCCCAGCGCAGTGCTCTTCAAGTCTCTTGCTGGATCCAGGTCTAAAAGTTCTACCTCACTGTGGTAAGTGCTCACTGACTTGTGTTGTCCTTGCTCCACGGTGTCCTGGTGAGCGTTTGGCTGCAGGTCTCATGGTCGTTGTTGTTTCGTTTGTCTCTTGGTGCTGTTGTCATCTAATTCAGTGGATGGTCGTTTGTTTGGTTGTCAATCATATTGGTCGCTTTTTGCTGCTGGCCCATATCTAAGATTTGATTTTTATTTATCTTGTTGTTGTTGTTGTTGTTGTTGTTGTTGTTGTTATTGCTACAATCATTGTTTTGTTGTTTTGTTGTCTGTTATTGTTATGAATTCTGTTGTCACTGTTATTAATGTGTTTTGTCATTGTCGTAGTGATGATTCTTTTAGGTTATTCCGATCTTATGATGTTTCACTACTGTTGTTGTTTTATCCATGAGAGGTTTGGGCTCAGTGCAGTATCTGTTCATAAATAAGAAGGATAAGCTCTCCTTCTTCTTCTTCTTCTTCTTCTTCTTCTTCTTCTTCTTCTTCTCCTTCTTCTTCTTCTTCTTCTTCTTCTTC
>JBCEWB010090740.1:0-12480 GCA_039654565.1 Peronia peronii
GGGAGGAGGGGGGGGGGGCAAAAACTCCGTCAAAGAGCAGTAACATTTTCAACCAATACTGTAGAAAGAAGACGTAGATCCAGGTCATTAAGGGAGTTTGAAATCGAGGATCTACTAGATCTATAGAATCTAGATTTCTCTCTCCCATGTCTGGATTCTAGGAAAGTTCAGTTTCTATTGTAGAGATCTACAATTAATTATAGGCTCTAGATCTAAAATGATCCATTCTAGAACTAGAACTGTGTACAGCCAATTCAGTCCTTTTGTACGATGATCAGCTGATGGCAGTTTTAGATCACTGTAGATTGTTTACTGATCTAGCTTTCGTTTCTAGATTTTGAAAATTGAACTAAATCTAGATATAGATTCTGGTCTAGATATCATACTTTATAACTGATTGATGTGTTAATAAAGCAGCATATATATTTGAAAACACTATCAGGGTGGAAAATAAAAGCACTACACAGCGAGCTTTAATTCTTTGCCTACTCTGTGTTCTTATACCAGCTTCCATAACTATCGCCAACAGACCTAGCGCCAATTTATGGGTTTTGACTAACGTGCTCTATAATTTGTTTCGTTTACTCTAGATCCGAGATTTTATTTAACATTTATAACTTATTATATACCTAGACTTTCAATGGAACGAAATTATGAAATTTCGATGAAAACAAAAACAAAACAAAACAAAAGAAAGAAAAGAAAGAAAGAAAGAAAAGAAGAAAAAGATGATGTGTGCAGATGTCAGTGGAATGAGTTTGTAAATCTCTAAAGTAAACAAAAGCAACTTGTCTATATCCACTGGTGGGCCCTAAACATTCTTGAAATTAAATATTTTGGGAAAATTCCAAGTGCAGACTGGAATATAGATACAATTTGTCTCTCAGGGTAAACGTATACAGACAACGCCCGGGTTACAAATTTAATCAGTTCCAAAACTCTGTTCATAAACCGAATTGTTCGTAAGCCGAAACATTGAAATGAGAGTAAATACAATTAATCCGTTTCAGCCTTGAAAAAACAGGTATGGTATTTTGACATTTTTTTTCCGATGAAGAAAACACATTTATACCAAAATGCATGTATTCTTAATTAGAGAAACATACAAAGTAATATTAAAAATTCAATAAAAATTATTTATTTCAACCGTAATGCGACTGTGCTTGTTACAGCTGCTGTCATTAAGACTTTTTTCCTTCCTCGGTGGTTAACTGGGGCTAAAATACTTAGAAAATTAAAGAAAAGGAAAGGTAAGGCTTTCTGAGGCGTGCATAGTTTCTGTCAGTAAAACCTTTGACTTAAGACTGCAAGCGAGTTAACTTTATAAAAAAAAAAAAATCTTTAAAACCGTTGTCATGAATACATGAAGAAATTTTCAGGGAAAAATTTACAGTTTCTTTTTTTTTTTTTTTTTAAAGGGGGAGAGGGGGTGGGAAATTTCCACCTTTGGACAGTTTTACTGTGAGTCTCATTAATGTAACAAAATGGGGTACAGAAACAACAGGATACAATTTACTTGAAATTTTTGCGATTGGCAGATTCAAGCAGATGATTGTGAGCACAAAATAAATTAGCCAGATCTGGTTAATTCATAATTTACTTCATCCCTAATCGAGACTGGAAATCAAATGATTTTCCCCCTTGATTTGGTTAATAATTACATTTATTAGAATCTAGAAATTTTTTAAAATGTAACCATAAAACATTCATTCCGTGGTTTCAGGGACCAATGGGATAAGTAGCCAAGGTGATCCCAGGTCTGAGACGAAATGTTCCAGAGAGAAAGAGCAATCATTATACTCTTCTAACTGTTAATTCACAATACCAAAATCAGATCTTAATATTATCTTTTATTTTCTTTGAATCTATTATATTTTATTATTTTCTATTGTACATTATTTTTTGTTTTGCTTGGTGCTAAAAAAACTAGTCGACATCAATTTAAATGAGAAATATAAAAACAGGTTTTTATTTTAAAGACGTTTTATACCTTTTTGAAAAAATATTATTTTGATAACCTCAACATATTCTTATCTAACATTAGTAATCCAATTCACAATCAATTCTTGATTCAACTGATTTTTTTTTTCTTGATACAATTGATTTTTCGTGTTTAACTGCACGCACACACACACTTACACACAAATACGCACACATATACATGCACGCAAGCATACAGAAACACACACACACACACACTTATATAGAACAAGAAGAGCATCCACGTCCTTCATGGGAGATTTTTTAAGTATAAATTAAACAAATATACTGCCTGCAACTTTAAGTGTATTCAGGCGTGGGCACCTCGATGTTGGTATTGTGGATGATTAAACTTAATGTTACTCAAAGGAAACGTATTTGGTGTTTTGAACCTGTCACTCTATCGAACGTACAATTCGGATCAAACACTCTCATGACTTTTATCGACTTTTTAGTATAATGCGAAACCCGGTAGGCTTTTTTTTCGGCATTATGGAGGTAGCTACACAGATCTTTATGCAACAATGTTGTGTGCCAAATTTCAAATTTCAAACTATATTCAATAGTTTTCGAGTCCATAAGCCTTTTATATGTTTTGTTGCAGATTTATAATATAGATATATGTTAGTCTTTCTTTTTCCGCCCCCCAAACGTGCTCGAGAGCTGACCTGTATTTTGCCGAATTTGATGTAGGATTGGTTCTTATTTACGTACCCAGATTTTATGGTTTTCTTCGATTCACTGTAGATCTAGCCTGGCCTACTCCGATCTACTGTGATTCAAAGGCATCAGTTCCAGTAGTATTTCTCACGGGTATCGCCCAAATCATTGACCAGGAAATTTCAGATTTCGCGTTTTAGTTGGAAAATTGAAATTTTAGTTAAGAATTTGATCGTCAGCTACGTCTTGCTTGTTGCCATTCTGATATTTTCAATTGCCGAGATTCATTGCATCCATACATTTGAGGAACAAACAAAGCGAGAACGGATGTGTGTATGTTTTGCGTACATTCTTGGAATGCAAATGAGCAACTTCGACAAGTAATGTTCAGATTTCGACAGCATTTTATCTACTTCAAGATCTAGACTCAACTTCGAGAGAATGCAGGCCTGTGACGGTTAAAAAAAAAGATTTATACGAGAGAACATGAACTAGTTTTAGATCAAGTCTACATTGAGATCTCACGAAGCTCTCTTAACAACAGTATTTAAAGAAAAAGTGATACAGCTTTCTGGCTGCGTAGTATATCAAAGTGCAATTTTGCTGTGGCCCCGGCATCACCCAGCATCTTGTAACGAATCTCACTAAAATCTTGGGAAGAAAAAGGAAACGAAAAGAAAACGAGCGACATGGATTTTGAAAACGAGCGACATGGATTTTGCACAGTAGATCTATGTGTAAGAAACAGAGAAATGTAGGTCGAACAAATCTACAAGTAAGAACTATCTTAAAGCATATAATATGTGGACATTTTGCTCTGCCCGCCATGTCATCCAGTATTCTTATAACAATCTTTTGTAGTTAAGGTTGAATTCTATCTGTTACCACAACTTTTATTTTGTGAACTCTAGTTCTAGATGTGTTTTAAAACACACACGATACATACTGATGGAGGAGATGAACAAGTAACGAAGTGATCTGGATGCAATGAGATTTGGTGCAATTTGCAGTGTAAATGGCAGCTAGATTTTGACTTCAGTGAGTTAGGTTTAGACATGCTATCTTGAGAACTAAGCTAGCTTGCATCTTTATCATAGAAACTTCATTCTTAATTCATAGATGTTATTACCATTGCAAATTCTGAATCACAATAATAATAAACAAAATAAATAGATAGACCTAAGTGTGCAAAATTGTACACCTTTTTAATGAAATTTTTGCATCCCATCATGAATGTTCAGCTATGTTCATCAGAGAAAAAGTAATTTTATGATGCCTGGACAAAGCCATTTTTAGATTGAGTAAATCAGATAGTTGAATGGTTTGGTTCAAAACGACAGACTAATCCTCATTTGAATTTTTTTAAGCGTGATTTTATGTAGACATTTTGCTTTCCACAAAGAAGTGCATAGCGAGGAACATGCCCGTGTTTAACCCTCTTAAGCGGGAGTTGGAGAGGGATATGTGACTAGTACGTCATCAAAATATGTGACTTGCTATTTTCACTCAGCCAACCAAGTGCATGTTATTTTTCGGAGATTGGCCTGAGTTTTTACTTTTTCAAGAATCATGGCGGTTCCCATTGAAGGCAATGTTTGTCATGCTGGGCCTCCCAAAGAGGAACACGATTATAATCCTATAATACCTGAGAAGAATCTTCAAAGTTTCTGCCGAATTTGAAAGTATGATTGAGCGATGGCATTAAAAGTACATTTAGTTATTGGTGCTGCTGTTGAAAAAGAGAACGGTTTTCTAGATGTGAAGAAGGGAAAATGTAGGCAGTATGTTCAATGGTGAATAAAAAGGATATGACGAAAATGATAATAGAGGTGCTTGTGAGGAAGAAGATGACGCTAGTGATGTTGAATAGTGAGATGAAAATGAAAAATATCATGATGCTGACAGAGATGGTCGTGAACTATGATGATGACAGTATTGACAGGAGTGATGGTGAAGATGTTAGAGCTGGAGGTGCCAGCGTTGGTGATTATGATGGAGCCACACTTTATCATTGCAATTTTTGTCTGTTTTGCTCCTCTGTGTTGAGAGAGAGAGATTGACCTGTACAACTGCATAAACATATTACTATGTGGATCTTAAATCTGTGCTTAGATTGTGTCCTTCTGTAAGTCTGTGCTTAGACAGAACATAAAGCTCATGTCCCTCTCTAAATTCGTGCTTAGATTGTTTAAAAAAAAGGTGAATGAAGACAACTGATGGTCGTGAGACTTTTTCATGCATGATGTCAACTTGAAATGTCATCGATGTTGCCGTTTGAATAAATACAGTGACTAAATATTCACTGAACTATTTCATGCATGTTTTAACTTTAAAATTATTTTGTGGTGTATATTTTCAAATCAGTAAATACGAAGAATGATTGCCGTTGACCATAATATCCTGGCTCTTTAGATAGGTGTGGAAAAAAATTCCCATTTGAGCTGGAAATCAGGGTTGTAAGTCGGCTTAGCTTACGAGTGTCAGTAGGACACACATTGCTAAGATATCAACCCTTCAAAGTCGAGTTTTTTCATTTCTTTGTTGGGAAGTCTATCATATTGAAAGTGTACATAACAACAGTGCCTCATCATTGTCTACAATGAAATTTTTGTGACCATTTTCGTATCAATCAATAAACATTGAATAAATTGTCACGGATATTCTCTCAAGCATGATTTTATCAAGACATTTTGTCTTTGTAGAAAATATTATCAGTGAAGGTTTTATTACCTTCCGGATCAAAAAATAAGGTGAATGGAAAGTCTTTTGGGGATTTCTAGAGCTTTTCATGTATAATTTTATTTTGAAATTACTTTGGCACAGGTGTTTAAAAAAAGAGAGAAAAGAAATAAATAGGGTATATGGATCGCAGTCAGACTTTTTCAAGCACGATTTCATGTTCAAATTATTTGTCATTAATGTTTCTAGTTGAATAGATAGAGTGACTGTATATTCAGTGGACTATTTCAAGCATGATTTTACAAAGAAATTATTGGGTCTGGGATATTTTCAAATCAGTACACACGTGGATTGGTAGTCGTCTAACCATTTCATGCATGATTTATTTTGAAATTGTTTTGTCATTGATATTTCCAAATGAATAAATATAGTGATTGGATATTCACTAGACTATTTCATGCATGGTTTTACTTATAAATTATTTGTTGCAGATGTTGTCAAGTTAAATAATACGGGGAATGGCAAATTTCATGAATGAACCTATGGTTAAATAATTTGTTCTCTGTTGCTGGTCATAATCTCCGGTTATACTGGAGTAATGGCCTGGCTCTCAATACAGGTGTGGATGAAAATGCTCAAACATTGTCCTGGAAATCAGTGTTGTAAAGTGATTTAGCCCACAGATGACAGCAAGACACAAATTGTGACATATCAGCCCTTCAAAGTGATTTTCATTTTAGAGAAAGTTTACACAATAATAGTGCCTCATGATTGGCATCAATGAAATTGTTGCTATCTTTTTCATATCAATAAATAAAAATTGAATGGGTTGTCACTGAAGTCTTTCAAGTGAGATTTTATCTAGACATTTTTTTTAAAGAAAATAACATCAGTGAAGCTCTTAATATTACCTTTTGCCGATCAATAATTACGGTCAATGGATGATCTTTGGACTTTTTTACTTATGATTTCATCTTGAAACATTTTTGACACGAATATTTCAAAATAGAATATAATAGAAAAAAATAATTAAAAAATACAGAAATAGAGCCTAGTGATAGTCCTCAGACTTTTTAATGTGTGATTTCCTCTTGAATCTTTTTGTTATTGATGTTTCCAACTGAATAAATACAGGGATTGAATGTTCCCTGCACTATTTCATGCATGATTTTACTTAAAAATAATCTGTCGTAGGTATTTTTTTATCAATGAACAGGATGAATGGAATATTGTTAACAATTTCATGCATGACCCTATCGCAAAATTATTTGTCCTCTGGTTGTTACTTTTTATCTATCTTATAGCTATACTAGATCAATATCCTGTCATCCCAATACCTCCCCCTCCCCACCTCCCCGTAAACTATAGAAAAAAACTGCTCAAAAATTGCGTTGGAAAACTACGTTCTAAGTTGATTTAGTCTACTGGCGAAAGCATGACACATATTACTAAGACATCAGCCCTTCAAAGTCAGATTTTTCCCCACTTCTTTGTTGGAGAATTTATTTTGTTGACATTTTACATGACAGTATGCTTCATTGTTGTCTTCAGTGGTATTGTTGTTATTTTCCCATATCAATAAATAAAAACTGAATAGATAGTCATTGTATTTTTTTCGAGAAAGACATGTAAAAAAACAAACAAAAAACGATAATAATATTATCGAAGCTCTCACTGCCTTTTACAGATCAATTAATACGGTGAATGGATAGGACATTTTTATGCATGATTTTATTTTGATTTTTTTTTCAGTGTCTTCAAAATAAATAGATAAATAAAGCAATAAATAATAAAAATATATTTTTAAAAAATACAGAAATAGAGTCAAATGATTGTCGTCAGACTTTTCCTGGCATGGATAAAAGGAAGAGACAGATAAAACGATGAGAGAGAACAGAAAACGAGAAAAAGATATTTCTCTCTCTCACTCTTTTCTCTCTCTCTCTCTCTCTCTCTCTCCACTTCATGTTTATTATTGCGTAAACTGTCCTTAAAGAAGACAGACACGAACAGAAATTAAAGAGAAAGGAAATTTAAAAGACATAATTATTTTTAGCCCATAGCATATTATCCGACAGAAATGTCTGAACTGGATTTCATCTCAATAACTTTGCGTCGTGCTTTTTCTCAAATTCTGTATGATTCCATAACTGTCATTAGCTTCCTTTGTGGGTCAAATGTACTTCATTCATTTTTTAAAATTCATTTGTGTATTGGTTTATTCATGTATAGATATTCGTCTGGCCTTTTCAGATGTTTTACTAAAGTATTTATAAATACTGTTTGCCTCGCAAACATTTCAAATAAGCTGAATGTGGCATTTATAAAGTGTGAGTCAGAATCTGTTGGAGTTGCTCAACTGTTTCTATAATATGAATGATAATGCACAAATTCTGTACAGGCACAGCAGTAAAATATTTGTTTTCACATTTTTTGCAAAAAAAATGCTGTTTTCTGCTAAAAATACATAAACATTTTCAAAGGGTTATAACTGCATATGTTTTGTTTTGCTCCTATAAACATTGTTAACAGTCAATGCAAAGAAACCACATCAAAGATGACAGAGCTGTGGACACTTGCTTTTTCTTCAATTTATCTTCATTTATTGACAGAAAGAGATTAAAAAATCATTTTTAAAGGAAAAAAAAAGAAGAAAAACAAACAAAAGAAAGAAAACAGAAATTTAGCTCATGTTATCAATGAGGGAACATATGTTCTGTTTATTCACATAACTCAACTTGAAGAATCATAAACTTCATTTTCGTTTAAGAAGAAGGCCCAGCCTTTATCTAATTAAAAAGCAAGCACAGGTTGTGTACAAAAGAGATATACAAAAAATATATATTAAATTTAAAAATATAGACTGAAAGCATGATGAATGTAAAATAAAACTGGATCATTTTTCAAACAACTCTGTGTCGGTAATAAGTAAACAACAGAATTTCGATAGAAGCGGAATGAAGGTTATCTCATTCGGTTTCCATTTGTTGTTGTTGTTTGTTTTCGTTGAATTGTTTATTTGTTGCTTTTTTGCGAGGCCCGAAGAGGAAATAACAGTAATTGTCGAAACGTATTTTGGATTGCACAGGTGGTGCACAAAAAGAGAGGAAAAATAGACTCATATTTTCAAAAGAAGGTACTATTTCTTTTCTTCTTCAGGTTAGTTTATAAAGCAGACCTGTAACTTTCATCTGATACCAGGATGGACTATTGCAAGCATTCTTGGGGTGGAAGAGAGGACAGAGGTATGAGACTGTGTTGTGCAACAATACACCGGCATACGATCACACGTTTCGTACAAAAATTTAGAGACACTAGAAGAGAACCCACGGCCGTCGTGGGACATTTTTTTTTTTAAGATGCCAAACCGATACTGCCCTGCGACGTAAAATGTATGGAAGCGTGCATACCTCAATGTTGGTATTTTGTACGATTAAACAGAACGGCACTCAAAGAAAACATGTTTTGAACACGTCATAATATAGAATGTGCAATTCGGATCAAGCACAAACGTGAGTTTATTATTCAATGATTATTGTATTTTTAGAATAACGTCAAAGATAATAAGTTATACATAGAAATACAGATGCATATGCAACAATGTTGTGTGCCAAATTTCGTTGGATCCATTCAGCAGTTTTCGAGTCCATAAGCCTATTGTGGGTTTTGTTGGAGATTTATAGTACACATTGGAAGTGTGGTTGACATAACAAAGACCATAGAGGCCCGACTGGTGTTCAAGAGGTCAAAGATCAGTTCGAACAATAGCTCCGCAAGTGGTGGGGGAATTTTCTTCCCAGGGTATTCGCGTCGAAATTGCCTCTAAAGAAGAGTTGATCACTTTGCTGCAAAATACAGTTCCATATTTTTTGTCTTCTCTTCCGCTGAAAAATGTTGCACTAATCCATTTGGGTATCAGATAAAAGTCACGTTTCTGCTCTGCAATTCACCAGAAAAAGAACAAGAATTAATAGTTTCTCATGAAAATATGAGTCTTTATTTTGCCCCCCCCCTTTTTTTGTGCGTCATCTGTATTTTGATTATCTGGATTCAGTCCCCTCAGACATCGCACTGGAATTTTAAAGAGTTTCTTAACCAGTTCAGAACTTTGACAATAAACATCATGCAATGTAACGTTTAAATTCAACACTTGTTCCTGCAGCCTTCTCTCTGATTTTGTTCCTTCAAGACAAATGTAAATTCATGCCATATCTCCGCTGTCTAACTGTTCATGCTTATGATAATGCAATAATCCTCTTCCACAACCATGTTGAATAGCGTGCCAAAGAGAATATCAAAACAACTTTAATTGCAACATATCATTACAAAGTAAAAATTTACAAATATCAACACAACAAATTATGTCTGCTAGAACAAACCTGGATTTATTAGCTGAGAAATTCCAATGTTCATCAGGCCATACTTGGTTTTCTTTATTTTTCACATTGCAAGACTATATTTATATAACTATAAAGTATAGTTTAAGACTTTTCACTGCTATCACTAAATCTACACTAACAAAATCCACATGTGAACTCATTTCATGGTACCACCATACATACATATAGCCAAAACCACAAGCGCATTAGTTAGACTTAAAAAAAAAGGGGGGGGGGGGGATTTTCACAATATGTCAGGTGTCGTATTTCTGCTTTAAATCCTAAAAGAGGATGGCAGGCAAAAATAACGATTGGAGAACATCAGTGAATAGACTGGATTCAATGACAACGAAGTTCCTGAGAAACGGGAAGAACGGAGGAAATGATTGTGAAATTTGTGGCGTCTCTGTGATCTTCAAGACTGCGGATAGGATAGTTTGGGATAGGATGGGATTGATAAGATAGACTGGGCTATGACAAGATGGCACAAGATAAGAAGGGATACAAATTCAGTGCTGGAAATTCATAATATGGGTCTGCTTCAAGTCAAGTGTAGAGTACATACTCTTTGTTCCTTTTGAAGGCGCCTTGGACAAAATAGTAACTCTATGTTATCCATGGGCTGATGCAGGCTCAACTGAGGTTCAAATGCCTTGGAGCAATCAACTGTAATTAGGAATCCCAACCAGAAATCATAGCCAAATTGGCTCAAACTTTTGAGCTTTGGGCAGACTAAACCAATCTGGAAAGGCAAGAATGTCAATCGGATTTCTAAAATCAGACTAAAACGAATGCTGCATAATATATTGCTCAGCTCTATAACAACGACAACAACAACAACAACAATAACAAGAACAACAACAAATAGTATTATGTAATCTTACATGAAATCAGTTTGGTTGCCATTGACATTGATGGTGATTACAGAGAACTCTGTCTTATGGTGAAGTGTTGTGCTGTGAATACTTTATACAATATGCCATACACCATGAATTGCTCTTCTGCCGCCTGCGTATTATAAAAAAAAAAATATTCCCCCCCCCCCTCAAAGAAAACAGATAAGATAACTTTCCATTAATTTTACTGCTTTTCAAGGGACCACTATCTGATTTTAGTTCAAGAGGTCAAAGATCAGCCTCCCGTTATGCAGAGATTCAGAATGATTCCAGTAAAGTCTACAATCTTCTTTTCTCTCTCTCTCTCTCTCTCTCTCTCTCTCTTTGCTTTCATCTTTCTCTGTTCCCTTATTCTCTTCTTCTCATTTCGAAGAGCCTCGTGGAATTATTGAGTTCTTCCTGATGAATTTTGCACCAGTCTTGTCACCTTTCGGATTAGACCCTGACTCTCCGTGAAAACATTATCTTTGTCCACTCCTTCATCTTGTCTGTCCATCTTTTCCTCTGTCTACTTCATGTTCGCTTCCTATCTACTGCTCTTTATAACAGTTTTACCAGGGCCCTATCACCTCAGTTTCCTTTCCTTCACCGATTTTCATCTGTGGTTTACTTAATGTATAGCGTTCCAAATCTAAGAAAGTAGGATTACCATATAATATAGACTTTAAGTGCGTGCCAGATTTGGTGAGAATAATTTTTTTGTGGGTAAATATTTGGAATTTGGACATTTGAGCAGCGGCGTCTCCCTACATTCTTCATCCCATTTTTAACTGCCAAGGATTTGCTAACGTGAGAAATGAACACACTGGACCTCCGAAATACATTCGTCCTTATCCGAAAAGTTAGAAGTCGGGCTTCTTTACCCAGTAACTAAATAAATAAATAAGTAATAAATAAATAAATACATAATTATATAAAACACCCCGTTGAGTCACTGAAAAAGGTGCAGAGTCTAATCCTGTTTAAAATTTTCATTTCCGATAGGATTCGAATTTTAAATTCATAATGTAAGTTTTTCGCCTTATCCCGACACTACGACTACCCCGCGCTATTTTGAGTGCAGAAAACTATTGATTGCTGTCTATGTCTGCGTTAGGCCGACATCTGCTGTTCAACCAATCAGAATCTTTGTTACGTGGAATAGGCGGGGCGAATATAAATGACGCCAGCGTCACAGTATTGTACGCTGCCGTAACCTGTCACACATAGACATACGACATGTAATTTCTTTTTTTTTTAATAGACCCGGCGCCCCTACACACCTTTCGGCCCAATTTGAACAGGGCGTCTGCACTCGAATTCAGGGACCCAAAAAGGGCATAAAGCAAAACACACACATAAACACATACATACTAGAAACTCAGGATGGGTAGGAAAGTTAAGATTAAAATTCTTCGCTGTGAGGGAGACCAAGAGGCAGACAGAACAAAAGATGGGAAAACAAAATCAAAGAGTGGACTGTCCTTGACTGGAACATCATACTGCAGAAAGCTGAGACCCACTAAGAGTGGAGGAAATGGTTGCACAATCTACAGTGGTGTCCCAACGGTCAGCCAGACTACAGGACAGTTGAAGGTGAAGATGAATGTGAATCACTGTATCAGCTGAAAGAAGGAAACTAAGAAAGTGAAAAAAAAATAAAAGAAAAAATGAATGATTTAAAACAACAGACATAGTTACTCACTGGGCCCAACTTACTCCACTGACCAGTAGCCAGCTGAGTTTTCTCTGCTGTGATATAACCCAATTTAGCGCTGAAAGATTCAAAGTTTAAATTAGTATATTCATCTAAGATTTAAGAGTTAGGCCTATACGGTCTATAATAAATGTCGAAATTAATTCGAGGGTATTAATTATATTTTGGGGGGGGGGGGGGGCGAAGGCGG
>JBCEWB010090751.1:0-12479 GCA_039654565.1 Peronia peronii
CTGTCAAACTGATTCACTAAACAGGACTAAACCCTCTCCCAGACTATGTGATCAGAGGCCGACCACCATTGTCTCCTCCTCCTTTTCACACCTCATCCATGATCTTCCCCGTCTAGCGCGCATGTTTTGTACTCACACCGCACACCCTCTCCCCACTGCGAAAATGTCATGCAAATTCGCGTAAGGGGGTAGGAAACGTAATGTCGGCGAGCGTCTTTGATGTGGGAAAGTGTCCGGCCGCACAGTGGTTCGCACGTGGACGTTACCCCGAGAAAACCCGGGGAGTCGGCCGTTGTCCTGCTCATCATGGGGAACTTGGTCGCTGGACTAGAGGATGGCAAGTAGTCGTCCAAAAAAAAAAAAAAAAAGCCCCCCCCCCCTCCCCCTACCCGCTCTCTTATTTTTACTCGCGATTTGGCCGATTAGACCTAGACACTTTTTCATTAAGCTGTTGCGGTCAAAACGAGAACAGTGAGGTACTGCACCCTCCCCGCCCCACCCGCAGATTCATCGCATGTAATGTTTATCATCCTGAAAAAGGCCTTGTATAGGGGTAATACGTGTAGGCCTACAGTGTTTCATAACATGAAGCGGTGGGAGAAGTATTGGAGGGTGACGAAGCTGCGTGCGGTGATCGTGTTGAGTTGAAAATGAATGTTCAGGAGGCAGGGTTGGGAGCAGTGGACACTGTCAGTTTACATGACAGTGAAACTTAAACGGCCGATGACAATGGGCATCGATAATAATACATGTGTTACATTGAATTCAACCAAAAGTTTGGTTGATCTCACTGTAAAGGAATGGAAGAGATCAAAGTTGATGCTCGATGAAAGAATGCATAAGGGGAACTAACCATTATAATGCCCGACCATATGTCATTCCAAATAAGTAGCGACTATTTATTTGTAGTTTTGAAGTCTTTAGTGACATACGGATGAGTCGAACTACGGATGAGTTGATCCTATTTTTCTTCCCCCACCAGCATCGACTCATCCGTATTCCACTGTACATGTAAATTTATTGTCTACTCCCTCTCGTTCCATCTGGGGTGCTGTCTCCTTTGTTTTCAAACCCACCGGCACCTGTGCAACTTTGGGGGAAACCACGTGGAGAGGACAAGAGCCAATTTTTACCTTCATGGTGGTGCTGACTGGTTCAAGTAAAATGAAATTTGTGATAAAGGCTTCTAGTTATGCAAAGGCGTCTAATAGGCGCGAAGAGGGGAAAAAATCGAATGTTTCGTTTTTATTCGAATTACCAGAAATTCGAATAATCCATGTTCGATCTGACTGCACATGTTAGACAAGTTACACACCTTGATGATCCATAACTTGACTATCCACGCACTGACCATCCACAACCTGACCATCCATAACTTGACTATCCACACACTGACCATCCACAACCTGACCATCCATAACTTGACTATCCACACACTGACTATCCACAACCTGACCATCCATAACTTGACTATCCACACACTGACTATCCACACCCTGACCATCCATAACTTGACTATCCACAACCTGACCATCCATAACTTGGCTATCTACAACCTGACCATCCACAACTTGACCGTTCACAATTTGACTATCTACAACTCGACCATCCACAATTTGACCATCCATAACTTGACCATCCACAAGTATGTGGGGACTGTCAGTAAGTTCCACCTTTGACCGTTCATGCCTTTCACTACTCACTCACACTTTACTGACCACAGACATACAGATGTGGTCAGCTCTGTGGTCAGCCTGCTGTTTGGACAGTAGGTGGAGACAAATGTATGTGTATGGAAGTGAGCTGCCCATGTGTCTCAAATCTACATAGTCAGTCAAAGTTCTGGACCTCTCACTGTCACAAGTGGTCAACTGTTTCCTCCACCTCCACCTCACCCTCTGGCTTGCTGTCCGGTCCAGTGTCGACCTCAGCCTCCACCACTGGGCTCTGGTCAGCCTTGGCTGTGCTGGCCTTGCTCTCCTTCTCCTTGCTGGCAAAGCTCAGCGATTCTTTGTCAAATCTCAGCAACATCAGCCCCAGCTCTCCGTCAAATCTGTTCTTGGTCACCTGTTTGGGAGATAAAACAAAAAGGAGGGTGACAAAAAAAACAGGGAGATGAGAGCCAAGGACCAGCAAACATGCATCCATCTATTCATCCATCATCCACCATCCATTCATACATTTGCCAGATGATATAGGAGGTATACCCTGATCGGACTAACCTATTTCTTCAGGTCCTATTGGCTTTAAATCTGGCAATTATGTGCTTAAATGCTTTATAAGATAAGGAACATTTTTGATAATTTTTCAACAAAAATGTCATGCTATATGACTGGAGGTGTGAGATGAGGCAAGGCCATCTTTGACAATCAAAATGGACAGTCATGATTTTTGAGCAAATGATTACAGAAGGGGTTAAACTGGGGGTAAAACTGCTATGGAATGTCTGGATCAGCTCAGCGCAACATTTGGAGAGTCGAGCCCTTTTGAAATCAAAGTACATGTATTTACAAATGGTATCAGGAATTTTGATGTCCCAGAAAGATCACCAAAGTTGACCCCTTCCCTGGAAAAGCCGTCTCTGTAACTACAAAGGAAAACATAGAAGCTGTGCAGAAGTTGGTAGACAGAGGCAGCAGAATAACATATGAGGAAATACAGGAAGAACTTGGTTTTTCATCCACTATTGTCTATATAATACTAAAAGAACACTTAACGCTTTGGCTACCACAAAAAGTGTTTCATGGCTCGAGCCACTCACAATATAGAACTGCAAGCCGTGTTTCACAGCTCAGAGTGTAAACCTATGAATTTGGTCTCTAACTGTAAAACATTCTGGCCAAAATACTATCTGGCAACAGGAAATGACCTGGGAAAGTTCAGCCAGTTACAAAATGATGCAAGAATTTTGATTTGGTGGGAATTTGTTTGAACATTTTCTCATGGAGCCTGGGTCAGTGGGTAGCTGGCTGTCTAAACATTTTGTGTGCTGAAAGGGCTAGAGAAATTATCAATTTGTGGGCACAAGGGGGCAAAGAAAGAGTGACAGTGATACAATGTCATTAGATATAGTGATGAAGAGTAGATCTATGCATCAACTTACAAAGTAGCAGCAGTGACAAAGGGAATAAAAGTGGGCCATGGTCTGCCAGTTGTGACATTATATCTAAGAAAGGAAAAGGGACCTATTGAAAAAACCAATCTGAAAGTTGTAAATGGGAATGGATATAGATCTAGACTTAGACCAGCACAGGCACACTAGGCTTTGATACGTTATAATCAAAGACAGTGCTTCTTTCTTACTTTTTAATGGTGTCAGAATTTTCCTTTTACATATATATATATTTTTGTTTGTTTGTTTGTTCATTAGTTATTGACCTTACTTGTAGTCTCTATTCACTGTTATTCTATTATGAATATTGCCTATAGCTGTATTAAAATGCATTGATCATATCTTCATCCACCTACTGCTTATTTCATATTAATCTTCTGTTCTCTTCAATCCTTGTACTTCCAGTTTAGCATCAATCCTTCATTTCTACATCATCTGACAATCCAGTAAGTTTTCCCTTCATCTTTCTTCACATCACTCAAATACCATCTACTAACAACATTAATGTTATCGATAATGTAGTTTATATCAAAGAAATGAACAAAGGCAAAGATGTTGGATCTGATCTAATCCTTGTGGAAATATACAAAGCAGTTGGTGAATGGAGAGTGGTGAAACTGACCAACCTGCTAAATACAAGCTAGGGCATTATAAACATGCCCAGAGACATGATTACATCTACACTGATCACGCTACCCAAGAAGCCTTGAACCACAGGCTGCACGATGAAGATCACAGAACAATTAGTCTTGTGACACTCGACTCGTTTTATTATGTCATTCAACCTCCTCTGGGGTAGTTCTCTCGATGTTTTTGTGTGAGTCACACAATGAAACTAGTACTGAGAATAATGATGTCAAATATTATGAGAAATAAAATAAGACGAGAGATTTCAGAAACACAATTCAAGTTTGCTGCTGACAGTAGGACAACGAATGCCTCATTCACCATCACAATGTTACCTGAGACAGAAGCATTACAAGTAGGAAGATTTCTCTCAATGTTTCACTTGACAAGGCACTTGTTGACAAAGTAAGGCATGAAGAGCTTCCCAAATGTTCAATCAATTTAGACACTGATGGTAAAGACCTCAGAATTCAAAGTGACCTTTACCAGAAAGAAACAGCCACAATGAGAGTTAGTGGAGAACACAGGGAAGAAAAGTTACAGAAGATGATTAAGACAAGGATGTGTACTGTCCCAAGGTCTCTTCCAGTTTTATGCTGAGATGATACTATGACACATTAAAGATAGTAAAAAAACTTATTTATCCAATCAAAGAATTTATACACACAGCACATATTTATACATAGGCCTATTGTCAAATGTCCAGTATTTCTAAATAAGGTAAAATCCAGGAAATAGTACAAAATAGTTCAGTCACATTTACTATTAATTCCATGATCTATTTGATAGTTTGATGAAAGTCAACTCCACAGAATATTCTGGTCTACATTTGCGGTAGATCTAGCTCTTCTTTGCTGGTGGAGGATCCATCTCTAGTATATGGTATAATGATGACAGTGAAAGTAATGAAGTGCAGCATGGACAGAAACCAGAGTGAAATTTATGGTGAAATTTAGCATGATCGTTATCAATAATTACTTATAGCAATCTAGGATATGACATAACATTAATGATATTTTTGTTCCCTTCCCCATTTCTGTACCCGACCCCTCCCTCCCCCCATATACAGAGAAATCTGTGATAGTTCTTGTCTTTGCTTGACATCAAATTTGCCGCCCCGCCATAAGATTGTGGCGGTCGATGGTGCGCTGGTCGGCTTTCTCCTTTGAAATCGGGAACCTACTAGCTGAGAAGACACTGACCGATTACATAGTCTAGGACTGTATAAAATCCCCCCACCCCCCTCCACTTTTCACATACTGAATGAGAAAATCTAGAGAGGAGGCTGGCACTACCAGAGGCCCAGTCAATGCTCAGGGCAACAGACTGGTAGATCTAAACACAAATAGAGTCACTGGCCGTAATACTACACAAACCCCCAGTCCTCTGGCTTGGGAATCACATCCTGTGTATAACCTCAGAAAGAGTATTGCATAACTCAGTTGATTGTGATGATAGCAAATGCAATGTTAAGCTTGATCAAAAGCGTACATCTAGGCTACCTTCTGTGATTTCACATCCGTCACTAAGCAAAAATCTCATAGTTTTGCTATAATTTGGTGTTTTTCTTTGCTAACATTATCTTTGTTTACTTTATGAGAAATCCAGGATTTTAAACATGTTTCCGGGTGCCCGGGATTTCATTTGAAATCAAGAAAAATTCTGGTTTTTTAAGGAGGCTTGGCAAAGCCTGCAGAAGATGTTATGTCCTATGTCCAAAATGTTGAATTCTTTGACAAACATCAATTGCAGTCGACTTCATATGTCAAACATTGATGAGTCGAACTTCGGACAAGTCAATCTTCTTTCATAGAACAGGTCCTGGCATTTCTTTACTTAGATAAAGAAAACAACGGATGAATCAACATCAACTTATTCACGGATGAGCCTTTTTCTTCTGTTCTTGCCCTTATGAGATCAAAGAAAACAGCAAAGCTTGAGTCGCTTCTTCTCTCTATATTTAAGCCCCTCCCATCGTGCAATAACGCGACTGTAGGTTAATTATAACTGTCGAAATAACTCACTTATTGGACTAAACTCACCCTCAGACTACGTAATAAGAGGCCGACCACCCATTGTCTCCTACTTTTCATGCCCATCCACCACCTCCCCATCTAGTCGCCAGGGCTCAAACTCACACCTCACATCCCCCTCCCCACTGCAAAAGCATGATGCAAATTCGCATAAAAGGGCAGGAAATGTAGTATCCACAATCATCGTTGATGTGGAAAACTCCCCGGTGTCACTGTGATTCACACATGAATGCCACCTCTAACAGATTCCAAGAGTCAGCCTTACTCGCTGCACGAGTGGCTGATCAACAGATGTAAATAAAAAAGATTATGATCCCTCGCTCCCTTACAACTGGCGATTTGGTCAATTAGACCTAGGATTCTTTATCATTTGCCACATTAAAAAAGGCCTAGTATGGAGTGTAATACATACATAGTTGTTTTACAACTTGAAAGGTGGGAGGAGTGTTGGAGTGAGATGAAGCTACAGATGCTGATGCTGGTGCACTGAATGCTCCGAAGGCAGGCTGGGAATAGTGGACATCATCAGGTTACAGGACAGTGAAATTTATGTGGCCAGTGACAACAAGTGTCAATCATGTGATAATTTAACTACAGACTAGGTAGATCACACTGAAAATGAATGCAAGGATCAAGTTTGATGCTCAATGAAAGAGTGCGTAAGGGTAAGTAATCATTGTAATATTCAGCAATAGGTCATTCCAAATTACTAGTGCCTATTTTCAGTTCTGTAATTTTTTGTGAGATATGGGATGTCGAACAACAGATGAGTCAATTTATTTTTACTCCCCCACTGACATCAACTCATCTGTAGTCCACGGTATTTGCGACTTTCTCAAATCATATAATTTGTTTATTTTTGTTTTTCAGCTTCACTTCAAGGACCCCGTATTCTGTGTTTGTACATTTTCATATCATTCCACTTTATTACTCTACAAAAATCAAGGAATAATAGTTAGTTTTCAGATGTCCAGAATTTTACATGAGATTGTGGCATGTTCCCCTCTTTCAGGAAGGGTTGGCAGGTAAGTTCATGTTTTCCCTCCACTGACCTGTAGGTACTTGCGGCCTCGTACAGAGGTCAGGCGTTTGTCCTGCAGGATGAGAACATTGTCAGCTTCTTGCGTGGCCTTGGCTGTGCCAAACACTGAGGCTGTGGTCAAGTCCTCACTCTCTTTCTCCTGGCAAAGACAAACAACATTCACCACATCCATCAATGGTACCAGCTTTACTTATCCAAGCGGAGAGGGACAGGGGATGTTGATCAGTAGCAATGACAGGTGTCAATACTGTCGACTCCACTCAAATCCAAATCCAATTCTAATTGTTTGAATTTCTGATAATTCAAATAAAACCCAAACAACTGATTTTTTTTCCTCTTTATACCTATTACATCTAAATGCCTCTCGCATAAACAGAAGCCATCACCGAGAGTTTTCTTTAACTCGAACTGGTCAGCACCACCATAAAAATAAAAATCGGCTTTTGTCCTCTCCACGTGGTTTCCACCCAATGCAGAAAACGAAGGAGACCATGCCATGGATGGGGTGAGAGGGATTAGACAATGAATTTACATGTACTGAGTGTGCCCCAAGCCACACACAGCTTAAGTAGGCCTTATGTATTCAGCAGGGGTAGGAGGGGGAGAGGGGGTGAACAGCATGTGGGAGCCAGCACTACCAGGCAATCCATCGATATTCAAGCATCTGATCGATATTCAAGCATCCGATTGATATTCGAGCATCCCGGCAGAGCCTACAGTATAGGTATATATGTACATGTATAACACATGTATATGTCACAGACTAACTGTGTGGTACTGTATTACTAAGTGTGTCAGCAACACTTATACTAGGGCGTTGCGCCTGCGTTATGATGATCATTCCTTGGTTCTAGTAGCCCCTGACGGGATAGGCTCGATTCTACCATGTGCTCTTTTTTTCACTTGTGGTTGACTCGCTTTATAATGATATCCTCACAGACTATGTGATGGCTTTCTTTAACCGTTTTCAGAGTTAAAACTTTATTAGATCTAACAGCCCTTTTCAGGACTAAAACGGTATTAATAGTCCTTTTCAGAGCTAAAACCTTCTCATCAAGTTCCTTTCAGGGCTAAAACTACATGTATACAAAGAGTCTCTTGCAGGACTGAACACTATACTGCCGTTGAAAATACAAGACAGCATCCAGCACTTTTAAGATACGTAGATACTGTGTTTTATTTTCAAACCGCACTATAACACCAGTCTACCTCTACTTTTCTTTACTTTCACTTCAGGGCAGCCCTTACAGGAGCTAACTTTACAACCCAATTAACCCAGTGGGCTTGAATTTAAGGAAAAGTTCGGAAGTGATCGCGCGATTTCTTTATAAAGGGTGTAATAAAATAATTAAATAATGCCTCATTTCTCATTCGGGAATTACCTCCCTTGTTTAAAACTGAAACTCGACCTCTCTTTAATCGAACCCATTAGGATGGTAGCTGGTACCAGCAAATTCAAATTAAGCGAGTTCGAATGTATATGAAACCAATCATGGATTTGGCGGATACTTTCACAATTGGATGAGGTTCTGGATGAGACGATAATTAAAAAATGGACATAACATGACTAGATGGGTGAGCGCAAAGATAGATTGGCTCTTGTATGGCTACATGGATAAGGACAGATAAGAGAATGGATGGACAGGTGGACGAATCAGTTCTGGATGATGGATAAGTTACTGGATGAATGGATGGATGGATGGACGGATGGTTAGATGGATCGATGGAAGACAGACAGACAAATGGATGGACAGATGGATGGATGAATCTTTGGATAGACAGATTGATGAAATGGACAGACAGATGGACATAAGGGTGGATGTCCCATCACACTGTGACTGGATGAGGCTGACTTACCTTCCTGGGATGTATGACTAGAGTGACATGGCAGTTCATGTTGGTGGCAAACTTTCGAAAAGCTGCCACAAAGCTGTCCTGTTTCACAAAACGGTCAGTCCACTCAGAGCCTCCAGCTCCCATCATAAACTGCAGGTTGTCGACCACCACGTGGGCAATGTCATGCACGTAGACAGCGTGAGACATGGCCTAAGGACACATGGAGGACTTCATCATTAGACATTAAACAGTGTGAGCTGTCCATCACTCACACAATTATTTATCAGTGACTTTCCCTGTTAACCAGTGCTGGCTCTCTGTCATTATAGATCACAATGTCTCTCATAGATCACAATGTCTTTCAGTATAGATCACAATGTCTTTCAGTAAAGATCACAATGTCTCTCAGTATAGATTACAATGTCTCTCATAGATCACAAATGTTTGTCATTATATATCACAATGTTTGTCAATGTAGATCCCAACATCTGTCACTAGAGATCAAAATGTCTGTCATTATAGATCCCTATATCTGTCATTAAAAGATCATAATGTCTGTCATTATAGATCATCTACTGACCACTGTGGCAACATGCAGGGAGAAACAGTGAAGCTATAGCGTTTAAGGGGTGGACGCAGGTATAGACTATTCTAACCTTTTCCATCGAATTCGGCAATGGAAATTTAGAGGAAAGCACTGAAAAAAAAAAATGACTTTCTCATGGCTGCCATGGCAATGCCACCATCTTGGATTTTGGCATCTCTAAAATGGCTAACTCCAAAGTCTATCTAGTCTGCCAAATTTCAACGAAACTTGATGAAACTTGCTTGGCACAATATCTAAACAGTTACATACACAAAAGAAAATTTTCTAGAAATTCTTGGAAATGCCATGTGGTGAAATTTCAAATTCGCTGTTTTTTGCATACTAAAAATCTATTTTTCTCTAAAACTTACAAACAGAATGGGCCATGCACATGTACGGTTTTCGGTCTTGTTGTGAAAATGATGTATTCCACATCAGTCTGGTTAGAACTGGCTAAGAAACAAAAAAAAAAGTAGACAACAGAATAGTGAAAAAAAAACGGGTTTTAAGAAAGTTTCTTCTCAAGGAAAAATTGACATGGAGAGTTTTTCTTTCAGCTTTTAGCCCCAACACAGCCCTTTTTCACATACTCGCCCTCTCTCCATGACATCTGTCTATTGTTGCCTTTTCCTGCCTTTCTGGGCATATTTTTTTCTCAATTTTGCTCCCTACCTTCTATCATTATAAGGGCCCCCATTGAGTCACTTCCGGGTTCTTGAGGACCAATATGTGGCCTCCCTGTCTTTCTCTGTCAAAACTAAGAGTGTCTTGAGGTTTATAATGGCAAATATATAGTCCACAACTAAGCTTTGAAGTAATGGCAATAAAATAAAATACTATTTATAGGATATGGAAGTTCATTTTACAGCGCCTGGTGAAAGCACCGATATTGCTAGAGAAGGTCATAATCAAGTGTTCTATGCACTCTTTGTCTATGTGTAAGCAAATAGTGATGATCTACTACTGCATGTAGCTGTAAATCCTGGTTGCCAATAGGTCGGAGCATCTGATGAATGACCATGGATCAAACACATTAGAATGGACATATCCACTTTTTAATACAATTTTTATACTCAGAAAAAGCAGGGCTTTTAAGAAAAAAACAAAAACTGAAAATTGCATTTTTATTTTTTTTAAAAACAAAAACCATATTTCAGGACCTCCTGCCCCAAATTAGAGACTTTTTAAGATTCTAATTCGGATACAGCATGTTCAAATTAGAAGAAAAGTAGAGAAATTGTTTGTTTTATATCCAGTTGCCTGACAGCCCACCATATTGGATTCTGTGTCTTAAAAATTAGCCATTTTCACAAGCCAAATGCTCCTAGACTATTGAATGTAATCGCTTGAAATTTTACACATTAAAATAATTCTATGTAAAAGATGTCTTGCGACCAGGGCTAATGAGTCGGAAGTCGATCTGGGCGATAAAAATTCACAGCTGTTTTCGGTCATTTTTAACTACTTTCCAACTAAGAAACTAAAATTTTTTTTTTGTTTTCACAAAATGACAATTTAACCTTTTTTAACCTGAAAAAAAAAGAAAAATTTTGGTATCATAGTTGGAAAACAGTAAAAAAATGGTAAAAAACAACTGTAACTCAAAATCACCTGGTGCGACTTCTGACTCATTTGCCCTGGGCGCAAGACATGTGCAATTGTTCTTTGTCTACGTGTCACACAATGTCTGTCATAAATTTGGGAAATATCCGTGCTGACGGAACTGTATATTTCTTAATTTTCTGCCAAATATCAAATTTTCCTTCGAAAGCATTTACAAATATCTATACTTTGACTAGCCTTTTTAACGTGAAAATGTACCCACCGTGTTAGGCATGACATAGCCGTCATCATGCTGATGTGCCATTAAACCCCAACATAAACAAACAAACAAAGTGATGCACATTATTGAAATAAGTGCTATGGAAATATACACTCAAAATTTAAAGTCCATTGGTTCAGAAATAAAAAAGCCTTAGGGAAAAAATGAAGGAAAAAAAAACATACATTTTGAGAAAATCGTGCTTGAACTTTCTATATACCGTAGTCTCCTAGGGATGTTGTGTTGGTGCCATTTTGAGGCATAAAGCTAATGTTTCTGGCCCCAACCGTTATTTTTCTCATTTCAGAAGTGGTCAGTGTCTAAAAAAAGCAAAAATCCTTTTTTTGATATTTTGATCCAAGAACCTCATTTGCAGGATCAGCACCCCCTTTAAAGTGGGTGTCAATCAGACTGATTTTTTCATGCTTAAATTTAAGCTTCAAATTTGGGTTGCACATGCTCATATTACAAGAAAAAGTGTGGAAAAATTTTGTTTTGCAACTGGCTGCCATGACAATGCTGCCATCTTAGATTTTGTGCCTTAAAAATTAGCTATTTTTAAAAGCCTAAGGTTCCTAGAGTATTTAATATAATCATTTGGAACTTGGCACAGTAATAATTGAACTCTATATAAAAAAAATATGCATTTGTTTTTTGGTTGTATGCCATTTTTACATTATGTTCTGTAATATGTCTTTCAACCTCTTAGTGGAGGTTATCACGACAGTTTTTTGTTTAAAAAAAAAAAGTAATGTTTTTCCTTAAAAAAAAATAAATAAAATTTGTCTTTAAAAGAAAAAAAGTTGTTTTGGTCACTCGTGGGTACCTTGCTCTTCTTGTTTTGGTATGTACAAGTCCCTAACATCCCTACTCTATTTTTCCTTACTCTATCTACACAGGGATGAGCCCCTCGGCCTTTATGCCTTTACTTCTTATTTCCCCGGTATGCTTAATTTTACAACATTTATTTTTTACGATATTCATTTAAACAGAGTTTACAATATTTTTGTGGACGACATTATTTTATATACATTATGTGCATATTGGGGAATCCCTAGATTGCAATGGGTTATGGGGTTCTATTTACCACCTCGCATATCTCAGTCGGCAGAGGACAATGAAAGAATACTTAGTTTATCCGCATCTCTGACTGAGGAGGAACAGGTCAGACTACTTGGCTTCACCAGTGTTTCCAAATCAACCAAACAAAGGTACTACAATCTCATCCCCCAGCGGATTTCCATGTCAGCATGGTCTAGAATCTCTGTCCAGAAGAGCGCGGGGACTACTCGGTTTCATATGCGATCATCCATTCAGAGACCCCTGGAAATTCATAGAGTTCTCTCAGTGTTCTTTTCTTTTCTACTCCCTCCTTCCTCCCCCCTCCCACTACTCGTTTGTCTTTGTTGTTGTTGGTATTT
>JBCEWB010090762.1:0-12478 GCA_039654565.1 Peronia peronii
CCAAGCACCAAAGCGAGCAGAAGGCGGACGGCGGGCGAAAGGCCAAAATGCAAAAATAAAGTCTAACATGCACGGAAGAACACATGGGACGGTTCTCCCGATATGGCACAGCCCCCCCCAGGGGCACGCCAAAAGGGACCGAAACACAAACCAACCAACCAACCCTGAAGACGTTAGATATAGACCACATGTCCTGGGAGTTAGCAGTGCTGGATTGCTCCAACTGGCGTGAACTGATCAGCAAGGGAACCAAATCAGCCGAAGAAAAACGGACAGCAGAAGCTGAAAGAAAACGACATCAATGTAAAGCGTGAGCAGCAAGCACATCAACTGCAGCCTCCCCCACCCCTGCCCAGTATGTGGGAAACACTTCCGTGCCCGTATTAGTCTCATCAGCCATCTCAGGACACTCCCAGTCCCAACCCCATGATAGAAGGATGTCAGTGGTCCTCATTGCCTGCAATAGAGGAACATCATCATCAGCAGCATGAAATTAGATGTAAATAAATCAGCTATCATCCTTTCCCAGAGAGAATGGCTTACAATACGGAAGATGACATGAAAATGCTTAAGAGAATTCCCAGTTATTCAATGTATGCTGAAAAGCTTGAGAAAGAGACAGACTATTTTTCTGTCAAGTAATGACATACAAAGTACAATTAGACAATTGGAAAAGAGTTGCGCATGAAATGAGCAAGTGCAAGGCTAAAAAGCTGAAATTAACTTGTCACTTAACTAATCACTGATAGCCACACTCTTGCTATAAGTCATTATATTCCTATTAGATAATGTGCACCCATGTTGTCTCTATAAAGATCATTTAACACAATCTGATAGAAGGTATTGAAGAAGATTTTTGTATGCATTCCCACAGATAATCTTCGTACTATCTATCTGTACTCTAGTTTTGAGTCAATGATATGAAAAATGCATCTCATTTCATGTTTAGCATTCCATTGTCATCATATCAATGTGACAGACATAATCATATTTGTATGGATATAACTTTTTCTAGAATAAAATTTCTTCTCACAGTTCATTAAAAGCAAACAAGCAAACACAAAAATAGTCTAAACAGACAAATGTTAACAGAATCTCTGTTGAGCTGAATAATATTCACAGGTCTCCTAATCTTATTGCAAATTGAAGTAAATTTTGTTTCTTTTCAAACAGAAATTTCTTTTATAGCTGATGAGACACAACATATATATGTCAAACATTCATGAATATATGCACAGAAACTGAAAGTCATGAATAACATTGGAACAAGACAGACTTGTGGTATCTATAATGTGTATTGTGCCTTCTTTTAAGTAACATTTGTTATTAATTCTCCAAATATAATAGTGAACTACACTCAATGTATTCTCTATTAGCTCTATAACACATATTCAGTTTCAAGAGACAAATGATGTATATCCTATGTGAAGCTTTCCACACATCATTCAGCAAATGTGTCTGCCTTGGTATCAGGATTCTATTAGCATGCTGGGGATTACTCTGAGAATTTTCCAGTCCATATTGATTGAGAATTCTACGTTCTCAAAGGTAGACATAAAAATGGAACCCAAAAACTGTGTCATCACCAGGACAGTGATCACAAATTGCATCACCTTAAGATTTTGGTAATAGCGCCACATGATTTTATCCATTCAGCTGCTGTAATAGTGCAATAGTCTGCCTGCAGCTATCAAAAATTGAATTGTTCAGATATCTCCCCTATAAAATTTACATTTTCTTTTATTGCTGGGCATGCCTGTCTTAGTATCTGTCAAATAGCAAACTAGTTTTACAGTACTGGCAGTCTTCAGTGATGAAAAAAATTTTTTTTTTCTACATAGAGCAATAACTAAATCCTTACCAATTATATCTTTCACAGGTTAAATTTTGTCCCTGATATTTTTCTTCTTTTTTTTTTCTGTCATATTTATTGCAGATTGTTGCCAATAAACGCAATGGTGTTGATGTGGACAAGTGGGAATACATAGCTCGTGACTGCTTTCAAATAGGTCTCCGCAACAATTTTGATTACAAACGTTTTATAATGTTTGCGTGTGTGCTGGAAGGAGAAGACAAAATTGTTGGGAAAAATGGAAAAGAAGAAACAGTCAGACGGACTCAAATCTGTATGAGAGACAAGGCAAGCCCATTAAAAATTAATTCCTCCAAATATAATACTGTACTTCAGTTTATGTGGCTGTGAAAATGTTGTACATTTTAATTTTAGAGGCAGATACAGTAATCCTATATAATGCATACAATTATCATAATTCCAATATTTACATTGTTGTAGTCTTTAAATTCAGGTACTGCAGTTCAGTGAGTACGGTTATTGTGGTCAAATTTGAATATGGCTATTGTTAGTGATGTTGATTCAGTCAGCATGGTCTCATATTCACTGCTTATATAATTACACAAGATTTTGTCAGGAGTGTTTGCTAGCTGAAGTGAAGCAGGGTCAAGTGATCATTGGACAAACTCAGCATCATTTCAACAGAGATCCAACAAACCAGTTGCCTACTTACATTCTTTATTCCTCTATAATTCTCCACTACAGGAAGTTGTCAATCTGTGCAACATGTTTGCGACACGTTATATGCTGCATAAGGTTGCATATCAGCATGAAGAACATGGAGCTCTGGAAATAATGTAAGTGCTCTCTAACAGTCTCTCTGTAGACAGATTCTGTGTAGAGAGGAATTTTTTTAAAGAAGAAGAATCTGACCAGTATTTCAAGTCAGTGGAGGCACAAATCTTTTTGCTGAACTGATGAAATATTATGATTAGGTGTGAAATACTGTCTCTGATCTGAGCTCTTCTAAGGTTGCTATTGTGTTCTTCGATCTTTCTTCAGTTCGTCATTCATTGGATATTTCACAAAAAACTGTGCTGTAGTGTTCACTGTAACAACTACAATCTACACGTATTTTGAATTATTCATTATTGAGAAGGTGCTTGTGGACTCATATAAATGATCAACCTAGATAAGCACATATATTTGACCAAAGAAAAAGTTACCATTGGAGTAATAGAACAAAGTAGTCTTAATCTTATGGTCTGACAAGGAATTAAAATGTTGGCATGATGAGGTCTTACTGGTGAAGTACTTAGGCAGATTGTCTATACTCTGCATAGCCATGAAAACCCACTAGACTCATTTCTGTTGACATGCTAGATTTGCTAGCATTAGACACTTAAATGACAGAGATGGGACATAAGAATAGTAGCCTTAAAAGGAGGAGGGGGGATTGGTAATTTTTTTCATTATTACACATAGGCAATTTCAACCTTCACCATTGAATTTGGCATGTTCACATTAAAGGAAAACAGTGAAAAAAAAGATGACTTTTTCAGATGGTTGCCATGGTAATGCTGCAATCTTGATTTTGGCTACTCTGAAATAGCTATCTTGAAATCTATCTCCTAGGCCAAATTTCATTGGAATTTGATGAAACTTTGTAAAAGTATTGTTTGACATATCTAAAAAAAATTACATATTTTCAGCTTGTGAAGGATTCAGGAAAATTCTCTAGAAGTTTTTTAAAATGCCACGTTGTGAAATTTCACATTTCACCTTTTTTTTTTTTGGATAACAAAAACCTATTTATCTTCAAAATTTACAAACAGAATGGAGCATGCATAGTTGTGTTTTGGTCTTGCTGTGAAAATTATGTATGCCAAATTTACATCCAGTTAGAATAAAAGTGTGTAAAGATATTTAGAAGGGCAAATTGATGTAGAGAGTTTTTGTTCTGCATTTAGCTTCAAACAGCCCTTTCTTAGATGCTAGCACTCTGTCAGTGATTTTTTGTGTCCTTTTTCCCCCATTTCCTGGCTTTTTGTGTATATCTTTTCTTGAATTTTGCTCCCTAACAACCCCTGTCACTAAAAGGGCTTCCATAGAATCACTTCTAAATCTCCATATCGTTCTCTGTTGAAACCAAGAGTGTGTTGACATTTACTATGACCAACAGTCCACAACTGTGCTCTGAAGCAGCAAAAATATAAGAGAATTTCACTCCTCTTAGGGCTAGAATGTTGATTTCAGAGCACCTGGTGAAAGGTTGTACTGGTATTCTGCATGATCATGAGCCTGTTTCATCTCAGAGTGGTAATCCAATGTCCTTCCTGGCACAGGGGCTCACGATTTTGCTAATTTAGGTAATAATCAAGTGTTTTATGCATCATTTGCTTGTATCGAGTGGAATATTGATGATCTACATATAACTACATCTGCATATAAGATAGACTATTTTAACCTTTTCCATTGAATTTGGTATGTTGAAATTAAGGGAAAATGGTGAACAAAAATTTACTTTTTCAAATGATTGCGATGGCGATGCCACCATCTTGGGTTTTGGCATCTCTAAACATTAGCTTCAGAATCTATCTAGTCCACCAAATTTCACCAGAACTTGATGAAACTTGGTGAACATGTTTGACATAATATAAAAACAGCTATTCGTATGCACAAGAACATTTTTTAGAAATTTTTAAAAATACCATGTAGTGAAATTTCAAATTTTGCTGTTTTTTCATCCTAAAAACTTATCTTTGTCTAAAACTTACCAACCAGATGGGCTACGCATGCATATGTTTTTTGGTCTTTTGTTGTGAAATTGATGTATGCCAAATTTGCTTAGCATCCATTCAGAAATAAAAAAGTAGATAGCAAAATACTGTCAAAAAAACTGGGCTTTGAGAAAAATGAGTTTAAATTTTTTTACAGGAAAATATTATCATGGAAAATTTTTTATTCAGCTTTTGCTCTTAAAACAGCCCTGTTTCACATTCTAGCCCTCTGTTCATGACTTCTGTGTCTTTTGTTGCATTTTCCTGGCTTCCTGGGCATATCTTTTCTTGAATTCTGCTCCCTACCTCCCATCATAACAAGGGCTCTCATAGAGTCACTTCCAGGGTCTCGAGGACCTATATGCGACCTCCATACCTTTTTCTGTCCAAACCAAGAATGTCTAGACCTTTACTATGGCATGCAGTCCACAACTGAGCTCTGAAGCAGCAGAAATAAAAGAAAATTTTACTATTTATGGGACATGGAAGTTTATTTAAGAGAGCTTGGTGAAAGCTTACACTGATAATATGCATGATCAGCGGTTCTTTCTCACCTCAGAGTAGTCATCCCTGTCTATCCCTGTCATTGGGGTTCAAGATATTGCTAGAAGAAGTCATAATCGTTTTATGCACACTTTGCCTATATATATAACTAAATAGTGGTGATCTACCAGTGCATGTGGCAGCCAGAGGGAGCCAAATCCTGGTTGACAGTAGGCCGGGCCTACTGTTGAATGACCAGTGGTCAAACACATTAGAATGGACATAAAATTTTTCTATACCATTTCATACTCAGAAAAGGCAGAAATTTTAAGAAAAAAAAAAAAACAAAAATCCCTTTTTTTTTTTAGGAAAAACCAGGTTTCAGGACCCCCCCCCCCCCCCTCTTAATATGCAGAGCACAGTTATATTAATATGTCATTGTATAAATGTATGATGTATATTAAGTAGTCTGTTAACAGAACAACTTTGGCTTAAGATCTTAGCAATTTAATAGTATTTCTGTTGTTGTTGTTTTTTCAGGATGACACAGGTCCTGATCAAAGCGAATGAACATATAAAAATCAGAGGAAAAGATGGGTATGCACTGTGTATTTCCTCACAATAAAACAGTGAAAGTAAAAATAAAATCGTCTTCAATTAAAAGAGGGAGAATCATCAGTTTTATGTGGCATCATTGTAACTGTACATATGGCCACCTAAATGGCTTAATGATTTTGTATTGTAATCCTGTTCAAAATATTTTGAAAAGATACATAATACTTGTATTTTAGTCCAGTATATGTCATATATGTAAGTGCTGGTGTTGGAGAATCTAATTTACAGATCTGAAATTTTACATGATCAATAGTACAGTTCCACATGTGTGGAAATTATATGACTGTTGCAAAATTGCACTATATTTCAAAGTATATGATGGCATCATCAGCATTCTGGAAAGCAAATGATTCTGCAACCTGTGTGTAAATAATACTGGATTCTTCCTCACAAAAATCTATGCAACAAATTTCAAAAATCTGCTCTAAAGTTGAAAGAAAAGTTTAGATTTGTGTGGCACAAGTAGTTAGAAATGCGTCTTTAATAACAGTATATAACTATAACGACATAATGCCAAAGAAAATGTAGGTGACGTAAAATGTTGACTCTGATGACATTCCTAAAAATAAAAACAGACACATTTACTTTATAATTGCCAAGTGCTTCTGTTCATACTAAAAATTAGTAGTTCCTTTTCTCTGGAAGTGAATCATGTGCTTTAGTATTCTTTACATAGACTTTAAAAGGAATGAACATAAATACATGTATCTCTGAATGTGTCATTCCACTGGGGGTATATGAACAGTCCCTTGATATATAAATCAGGAACAGCTCGTCTTATTTGCTGAGGAAAAAGATAACAGCAACTTGTGTTGAGATATATTTACTTGTATATTTTGAATGGTCAAATCTTATTCCAGTTTTCTTAATTAGACCATGGAATGATTTTACATTATCCTCGTGTAGATTACACGAGTAGTAAGCATTATAGACCTTTCCAAGCCAGATATTTCTTTCAATATTCATCTGACCAAAGTGAAGCCAAATTAAGATGTAACCCAGTCTGTCAGACTGGAGTAAAGAGTTGAATGCAGATGGTGTTTAAATATTAATCTTCTCTTAATTTTCTTTCACACTACAGAAAACTGCTGAAAATGTCAGAGTGCTTCAAAGACCCAGTGGCTTATGCCAAGCTCACTGACAATATCATCTTCAGAATTCAGGATTTTGAAGCTGATGATGACAATAAAGAGATGAAGCAAGCTCAAGAGATTTTGAACAGAATTTTTGCAAGAGATTTGTTTCGATGTGTCTATTCAAGTCCTCTTTTGAAAACTAAGGTAAACAACCTAAAAGCCTCTGAGTGGCATGTCAAGAGTCAAAACCATTTATTTTTTTGTATTTGTAGTTAGTTATATCTCTTGGTTTTCATAATATGCTTGATAATCATGGGATCTGGAGTTTATGTGATACTTGATCAAATTATGGAAGGTTACAGGGTTGTCTCCAGGCTCCTTTGAGAAAGGAAAGAAATCTTTAGATAATATATGAACCAATAATTAGCTTATCTCTGTGTTAATGTCAGTAATTGAACAGAGGGGGATGTTGGGAGGGACTGGGTAGGAGGAAGTAGTGAGTCATATAATTATCAAACAAGAGCTAGAAATAAATGAAGTACAAAATTTAAAAACATTAACAATTATCTAGAGACATGAAGGAACGACCAAAAATGAGGAAAGAAAGAAAAAGAGTTAGAGAGAAGAAAAGAAAGAAGAAATAAAAAAGAGAAGAAAAAAAAAGAAAGAAAAACCATTTCATTGATATACATGTACATGTTAGAGAAAGCCCACTCAGCAAGAGGTTGCAGAAGGCATTGTTGTAGATACTAGAACATTCACGGAATATTTGGAATTTCTTATTTCTATTATTCATACTTCAGCCAAGAAATTTCCATTAGAAAATTTTAAAAGAAATTTCTCATAGTTTATTTTGAATCCTTGAAATGTTGTCAAGAATAGCACATCTACTTTGGTGGCTGATAGCACAGTATCTTTAGGCCCGTGTCTGTTGCCACTCATAGGCTACTATCTTAATGGATCAAGCAATTTGAAATTTACTATGTAACTGTTTCATATAATAATAGAGACACTTTTTTTAGAAACAGTATTTCATATGAATTTTTCTATTTATCTGTTGCTATATATTCACAGTTGAGTAAAATCAGAATTATTCATATACATGAGACGCGACACGATGAAATATGGTGCTCATCAAATTTTGAACATATGGAGTTATTGGTATCACTGTTAAGGTTATTCATTTCTCTTTGTGTGTGTGAAAAGATTTTTTTTAATTACCTTAAGTAGAAGTTGAGGTATTGGCAATCAAAGATGGTGGGAGTGACCTATTGCTGCAACTAAAGTTAGTGAGAATATGGCAGATGATTTTTGTTAATCCTTATTAATCCTTATTAGGCCATACCACTAAATTACAATCTTTGGGCTTTTACTCAATCTATTTCAGCAAATTAAACTCTGAAATACATTTTTAGATTGATATAGAAGGGATCTGTGAAGAAAAAAAATTTGTGTTAAAAATTCATTCACTGTCAAAAAACGTGATTTCTTCAGTCACCTCAGTTTGATGAGCGTCTGATTTCATCATGTCGCGTCTCATATTCATTTAAAGATCTATCCAAAGAAATTTTAAAATTGATAATTCAAAATTATGGCAACCTTATGTCATATGGACAGACAATTTTTTTGTAGCAGTTCTGTATGTTTTAAACATATGAATTTGATAGCAGTGACTAAAATTGTTTGCTTCAATTTTTTTTGCTTTGTTTTTGTGTCGTTTTGTTTGTTTATTTCTATAAAAATCTTGATTTGGCCAGATGTCACCATTTTCCCTGGAGAAAATATCCTTGAAATGTTGTCAAGAATAGCTCACATCTACTTTGGTAGCTGACAGCATAGTACCTTTAGGCCAGTACCTGTTGCCACAATGAAATATGACAGGGCATGAAGCTCCTACAGAAAATAAAAAAAACTAGATGAGTCCTTGTCTTTTTTCTTGTTACTTTCTTTTTATTTTTAGAAAGAATATGAAAGGGAAGAGTCATCAAAGGATGGGGAAAATGGAAATCAAAAGACCGAGAATTCCTTTTATGTTGAGGTAAATATCATTTTCCTGTGTGTGTGATTAGGCTCACCATTGAACGTCTTAGAATCCCATCAAAATGAATGAAAAAAGGTGCCAGAGAGAGAGAGACCACTTATGAACTCAGGCCATACTTCAGTTGATGTCTTTGTACTCTTTGATTAAAGAGTATCCTGTAGATGTTTTGCCAGCTAAAGATTTAATTTATAGCAAATAATTGAAATATCTAGGTTTCCCAAAGAAAAAAGGATGAAAAGTAGGTTGATAATAAAAATAATGAATTAATAAACTGGCATAATTTTAAGACAGTAAAAGCTTAGGATTATCTGCATTATTTCAAATTTAGTAATGTTGTTTATGATAGCATCATTCAACCAGTCAGGAAAAAACCATCATACATGGTGTTCTGGGAATAGAAATTGAGAGGATAAAATTGTTTACTCTGATCTGATTATTTGTCTTTGATTTTTCAGGAGGAAGAATGTGAAAGTGAAACAATAAAGGAGAAAATATTAAACGTTGCCAAAGAAGCAGGGGAACATGAAGTCACAGAGGATTCCTTTTATGTTCAGGTAAATATCATTTTTCACTGTTTGATGAACCATTTAGCATTTTAAACCCTCAACAGAATGAATAATAAAAATGCCAGAGAGAGCTGATCTGTGGTATATCAAGTCACGTCATATTTCAGCGGAAACCTCTTTGTATTCTTTGATTTAAGAAAACCCAAAACACGTTTTGCCTGCTAAAGACTTAATTCACTAGACAATTTTTACCACGCTGAATAAAATTCATGCCATAGTTGAATAATTTGAGCCTTTTACTACATCACTCTCAAAGTATTGTTTTCAATGATGAATTTCAACAAAAGTTTACAACATTTGAAATAATGCATATTGATGTCATAATGTGAAATGGAACTGTTTTATCACTTTTCTCATAATGGCCACAAATGACTTAGATAATTATCTTATGAGCGTGATGATATTTAAGCAGTTTCAAAATATATATAAATAAAAGATAGAAAATAAAAAACATATTCATGCATGAATGAATTAAAATTGAATTTCAGGTTTTTGCTAAAAAAATTCGATTTTGAGCTTTTGTTTTTTTTTCCTAAAGGTTATACCTTTTGTGAATATAAAAATGGTATAAACAAGTTGATATGTCAATTCTAAGGTCTTGAAAGGGTGGTCATTCAACATACAGATCCTGGCTTATTTGGGGTTCGATATTCAATGGTAACTCAACAATATTTTGCTTTCTGAGGGTAAATGGTGCATAAAAGATGTGATTATGATCTCCACCACCAATAATGGGAGTTCCAGTGCTGGGAGTGGACACTGACTGATCACTGGAGATGCTGACCACACCAAAAGTCAGCATTAGAATCTCTAAAATGAATTTCCTATGGTCTTATGAGAGTGGGATTTGCCCCATTTCTGCTGTTTCAGAGTAGAGTACTGCATTACCTGTCAACACATTTTATTTCTGATCAACAAAGACATGACGGTTATAGACCCTGAAGTGACTCTACAGTAGCCTGTTAGTGATAGGAGAGAGGGACAAATAATGGATAAAAAATGTGGGCAAATGCCCAGTAAAAGGCAAAATAAAATATAGAAATAATGGAGAGAACTTTAGATTGTGAAAAAAATAATTTTTTAAGTTTGAAAGCCCGATAAAAAATTATCTTTTGAATATTTTTCTCTTTGAAAAAAATTTAAATGCATTTTTCTCAAAATGAGTTTTTCAGCACAAAATATACCATCTACTTTTTTATTTCTGCAGCAAGTGCCATGAAATTTGGCGTGAAGACAGAAAAAAACAATACAAAAATATTTTGGCAGAGAGAATTTCCAATATTTTGATTTTTAGAGAAATTTGAGATTTTGGGGTTAAATTTTCAAAAAAAAAAAGAGAATGTGACCCTTTACATGTCAATTTTTAAAAAAAATATAAAAAAATAAATTCAGCAACTTTTCAAAGTCTGGTTTGACAGTTTTACATATTGAAATGAAAAATGTATATGCAAAATTTCAAGCAGTTCGGTTGAAAAATGAAATATCCTATTTATAGTAAACTTACACAATATGAGGTAGCAAAATCCAAGACAGCGGCCATGATTGATTACAAAATTTTGTCAATTGTTTTCCTCTAATTTAACCATGCCAAAACAGATGGTGATAATTAAAATCATATCCCCCTAGCAGTTTCCAAAGTGACTCCCAAGACCTGCCACTCTCCCCCCCCCCCCCACACACACACACAAAAATAAGTACAAAATTCAGTGTTATCTGTCTTCATTCAACTTTATTAGTATTGTCTGCATTTATTTCATTTTTATAGGCTATTTTGGAAGTATTCAACCATATTTTAATCTTAGTTCTTCTGAAACTGTCAAGCATGGTTATACTGCAGAAAGTTTTTTTTTTTTTTCTCTATTTTTTTTAATGATCTACACTTGTGTTAGGGTAGACTTTAAGCAAACACATCAGAAAAGGATTAAAAAAACAAAATCAAGTTTTATTCTACCTTTAAGGGGGGGGGGGAGCGGGGGGCACGTCCTGGAGGTGATTTTGTTTATTATTAAAGATAGACTAAAGATAGCCATCGAATTTGGCATGTTCAAATTAGAAGAAAACGGTGAAGAAAAAAAAAATCGACTTTTTCATACGCTTGCCATGGCAATGCCGCCATATTGGATTTTGGCATCTCTAAATTGACTGATTTTAAAATCTATCTCCTCCGTCAAATTTCAATGGAAATTGATAAAACTGAGTGAACACATTGTTTGACATAATATCTAAAAAGTTACTTATTTTCAGCCCTTCTTATGCAATAGAAAATTTTCTAGAAATTTTTGAAAATGCCACTTAACAAAAAAATCAAATGTCGCCGTTTTTTCATACTAAAAACCCATTTTTCTCTAAAACTCACCAACCGAATGGGCCGCGCATTTGTATGTTTTTTGGTCTTGTTATGAAAATTTGGTTAGAATCAGTTTTGAAACAAAAAAGTAGATAGCAAAATACTGTCAAAAAACCGGGCTTTGAGAAAAACGCGTTTGAAGGTTTTTTTTTTTCAGTAAAAAAACGGACATAGAGGATTTTTTGTTCGGCTCTCAGCCTCAGAACAACACTTTTTTTACATACTAGCCCTCTCTCCATGACTGCTGTGCCTCTTGTTGCCGTTTTTCAGCTTTCTGGGCGTATCTTTTCTCGAATTTTGCTCCCTACCCCCCATCATTATAAGGGCTCCCGTAGAGTAAATACTGGGTTCTTGCAGGCCTATATGTGCCCCTCATATCTTTTTCTGTTGTGGCATATAGTCCACAACTAAGCTCTGAAATAGCAGAAATAAAGGCAAGTTTTACTATTTATAGGACGTGAAAGTTCATTCAAGATGCTACTGATAATCTGCATGATCAACAGTTTTTTTTCGCCTCATAGTGGTCACCCAATGTCCATCCCTGGCACTGGGGTTCATGATATTGCTAGAAAAGGTCATAATCAAGTGTCTTATGCATTTTTTGCCTATATATAATCATATAGAGATGATTTACCACTGCATGTAGCAGCCAAATGGCGCCAAATCCTGGTTGACAGTAGGCTAGGCCCACCGTTGAATGACCATGGGTCAAACACGATAGAATGGACATATCCACTTTTTGATACCATTTTTATATGCAGAAAAGGCAGGGCTTTTA
>JBCEWB010090773.1:0-12478 GCA_039654565.1 Peronia peronii
CCCCCCCCCCCCCCCCCCCCCCCCCCCCCCCCCCCCCCCCCCCCCCCCCCCCCCCCCCCCCCCCCCCCCAACAATCATATCCATTTATTCATTACACTGGTCCCAATCTCTGAGGAGGTCTTTCAGTTTTTTAGCACAAATCTGCTTTGTCCTGAAATAACTTCTTCAATTTTGAAGCATGCCAAATAATTGCTCTACCTAAGTCTATAGTTTGTAATAGACAGGTGAATGATCTCAGAGGGTTTATACAATTGTCTGCCATATGCGATTATCATGACCAATTAACATTTTGTTTTTTCATTCAAATTTAGGATGTAATTAAAATATAAGACAAAGGTCTGGATTTTACAGCTGTTTGGGATTGTAGATTTGTAACTAGGAAATAAACAATATGCAAGTATAAGCTTTGTTATTCAAATTAAAAACGAATCATGAAGGACAGTATATTTTGCAGTGGATGTTGTAAGCTTTGTAACCACAAGGTTATTAAAATTTGGGATGGGACACAAGACTAATACAAACACCAGACAACTTTACATGATTTTCATTAAAGCAGATGATCTCATTGCTAGAAGAAATTGTAGAACATTTACCTATATTCTATTGGCGTTCTATGTATTTAAAAAGGAAAAATATTTATAAAAATCACAAACGGTTGTTTGTTGTTGTTTAAATTTAAGTTCTCAAGTTCTTAGCCATCAGCCAAAATTAGCAAAAAATCAGGATATGTGTGGCCAGCTACAATACTATCTATCCTCCCTCTCAATCTCCTCCCTTCCACACACAGCAATCCTTCCACTCTCTCTCCTACACACATCACAAACACACTCCCTCATCTGCTCTCCTCAGTCTCTCTCTCTCTGTAGATAATTGTTAAATTAACAGTTCTAACTCTATATACATGTATATGTATGTCAACTTTGCCACTGTGCTGAAAAACAACTATAAATTTTGTCTTTGCAACTGGCGCCATGACAGCTTCACTGCACAAACATCTTGGTTTCATAATTTTGTTTTGCTCAGTTCCGCAAAAATTCTGTGCCAAAGTTTGTCAAGCATCATTTGATGGGTCAAAATTGGATACATGTATAATAATTAAATTCACTGTGTAATTTGGTAATCTTTAAAAACCAACACCATAAATCTCCTTAAAATTTTCAGTAGAGAGATAAATGTTCACGATTTTGGAGTCCAGTGTTTTTGATATAATGTGTTTCAATTACTCAGAATAGGTATCACATTTTATACTCTTATGCAACCTCCGGTTGACAAACACTGTCCAGGGAATATAAAAATGCCATTTGTTGTTTTGTCTCTTCACATTTAGCTGACTAGTATTACTCAGCAGATAAAAATCTGCTGACTTAGATAACACCCAGATGACAGTATCATGTTACAAATAATGATAGACTGATAATTACTATAATTTCTCTATCCATTCTGACAACAAATACACTCTTCCACATCCATGTGGATATTTATTCTCTGTTACCCTGGGTCCTTAGTCTTGCCTACAACATATTTAAAATGCAAAATCATGCATGCTGTTGCAAGAGACTAAGTGAAGTAAGTGCTGTTCATGATTTCAAAAACAGAACAACCGGCTATTATCTCTGATATTTGAGCAATGTGGAGATTAGAAGATCTATAGGCTGAAACTGGGATGTGCATAATATGTTGTCCTTAGAATGCACTTTTATGCCCTTCACTGCTGAGACTGTACCAGTTTGTTAGCTGGTCGCATTTAGTAGAAGTCAGAGATTTCAGTGTCACTAAAAATCCTACATCCATATATGGTACTGAGCATTAGATCTAGTATGGTGCACAAACAACCCTGCAATTATCATGTTAGTTCAAAATTGTTTCTCAAATTTGTTCTGATTTTTCATCATGGCAGTGAAAGATTAAAACCTTGGCTCCCTAGATGATGGACCCAAAATACATAATCTTCCCTGGCCTAAATTTACACCTTTCCTGCCTTGTTAGACAGCTCCCGGGCCCAGCTCCACTCCTCTAAAATGGTGAATGCATTGTTCGAATGCACCATTATTATATATTAAACATTAAATGTTTGTCTGTGTTCTCTATATCTTCCATTTCATCTTTCATAAATCTAGAAGAAAAAAAAAAATATTCAGCGTGATTCAATAAAAGGATGTACTGCATTCCTGATAAGCCATGCAACTATAACATAATTCCTGATCTTCAAACACCCACTAAGTGAAAGTTTTTGTCTTAAAATATACATGTAGATATCTCTACTGGATACAGAACATTTATTTCAAATGTCTGAAAAATAGACGGAGGTAGGGCACGAAAAAGAACAACTACATGTATTTATATTTACTTAATTGTGAAAGGGACGATTAGACTTAGACTGGCGTTTGCAAGTCAAAAGCTCATAAAACACTGTTATGAGATCGTTTCTAGAGGAAACCTTTGGTATTAATACACCTTTTTTTTCTGCTTGTGACATAAATCCACCCCCCCCCCCCCTCCCCCAACAACCGGGACACACATTTCCCTTTTCATTCAGAAACTGATAAGAGGCATCTACAGATCTAGCTTGAGACAACGTGAGTCTACGTACTATGACCCCCTTCCGTATTAAGTAATAGATCTAGATGAGGGCACTGAACTTGCAGTCTGACTCACTTTTTAATTTTTTTTTTCATTACTACTGGATATGTGGAAGACCAGGGACGGGAAAAGAGTGGGATTCCATGGACTATTTCACCGGTTTGGGGAGTAGAAAACAGCAGATGATATACACTGTCGTACTCTATACATTGTTACTCGTAAACAGTGCCAAAGGAATCGTTAGTCTGTCACACTATATCCCAACGTCCGATCGGTGATATCATTATCACATGTAAATGCAAATGATTATACAGATGAATGTTTTGCATTGTTTTGAACATGCGCCTGTCAACCATCTGTCTTGTCAAGAACCATTGATTACTTCGACAACTTTGTGTGTTTGTCCCGTATCCCTAACAATTCTCAAAATGTTTACTTCCCGAGAGCTCAATGATCCGGTTCACATATAGATCTACGCAGTTACCCATGGTTACGGAATGGACTATGCATGCACTTGGGTTATAAAGCTCTTGAAACGAACAAACAATTTCATAAAGGGGACGCAGTGGCTCTGTGGTATAGCGTCTGCTCACGGAGAAAACGGGCCTGGGTCGACTCGCGGGTCTGCAACGGGGGATGGAAGGACACAAAGATCGAAAATCCGCATTTTTTCAATGACTCAACGGTCCCCTGGCTTCCAGTGGGTAGGAAGCTTGACTCTAGACTTCTCGGATAAGGGCGAATATATTTCGGTGGTCCCGTGTGTACGTTACGCACGTTTAAGAACCCCTGGCAGTTCAAAATCGATGAAAGAGTAGGCTGCGTGCCGCTGTCCGGGCAAAATTTCCAAACTCCAAATTTCTACCCACAAAATTTCTCAGCAAAAATTGGCAACTTCTAAAAGCCGAGATCATCCTACTTTCTTTGGATTGAAAGGCTTAAGAAAAATAACAACAATTTCATATTTACTAAAGTCCTATCTAATCGACCGATTACTCCGAATTCAAACCGTGACCTTGTTGATTGATTGTCAAACGTGATCTGCGTACAAAGCTCAGAGTATGTTATAGAATGATCTATCAATCTATGCAGCAACTGCACTTTATGTTCAGCTCTACCAGAAGTAACATATTACGGTTACATGTATCTTTTGTTAAATTTCCACATTAACTAATCACTTACATTATTAATACATTTTGTTCTGACTCTCACTGTATCTCATCTAAGGCTAAAATATAGACCTGAGCCTCTTTCATTGCATTTTCATTAGCATTGGCTGTTTTGCACTGTAATAAGGATTAGCTTGTAATGCTGCAATATTCCAGAGCTACTGAACGTACGCTTTGATATGATCGCATCAAATAATAGACTACAAGCGACAGACGCAATGCATTTTGGCGAAGCACATGCATTGTTTGGAAATGATGCTTCGACCTAGAATTTACGAGCTGTTCCTATTTATTGTAACTGCGATTGTGTTAATCAGTTCCATTTGCATGTAATACGTCCTTTAGCATTATCTGCTATGCAGACGTGTGTCAGTGTTAACAAACATTGTCGGTTTCTCTGATTACCTGCACTACTGGCAAAGACAGTTTGTTGGATTTTTAATGTATTTAAAGTATGATATACATGTGCATGTATTTGTCTTCCAAGTCCTATTTGGCAAGCATCTTCTGGATGTTTTCATTGCTGCATCAGCAGACAAGAGCACGCGCCGTGCCAAGGCCGAATATAAATATGTGTACATGTTCATGTAACCGGCGTCTGTCACTACCCTATGATCAGAGCGCCCCGACCAATCTTCTTTCTCTCTCTCTCATTTTAAACTCTTCCCATTGTGCAGTGAATTGTGCAACCGTTGATAACAACTAGACAAGATCTAGACCTCTAATCACTGAGCCAGCTGACTGCGAGATAGATAACATAGGCCTATTGACAGCAGCTTTGTCATGGCCGCGATAGTGGGATGAGAGGTTGATTGCACTGGCCTTGACTGGGCTTGGTGATGTGTGTTGTTTACTGTGCAAATTGCAGCGGTTTTCCCACCTGTATCTGATACGCACTAGATTATTCTATTTTTCTCTGTTGGACCCCTTGCCCGATTCAACCTTTAAGCCCTGAGCATAGACATACTGGCCCTGAGACATCTTCTTCACGATAAGCTACGTCATTCAATGCCAATCCGAATCTGCTGTAGTGGCTCATACATCTCTTGAGTGTGCCTCGTTAGTCTTTGATTGCCTTAGGCACTTTATTACCACTATATGTCTATTGCAATAATTTTAACATGTTCATCACATGTGTTAGGATCAGGTGATGCCTGTTTTACTTTGTTGTTGTTAAAGTTTAATCTAACAATCTAACACATATTTTGATATTCACGTTCTGTCAATAAAATACAACTGAGAGACATGTTTCATCAGTTCAGAATTATATAGCAGCCTGAGACAAAGACATATATTATTATGATGTAACTAAACAACTGTTTTCATTCATCCAGTTTAATATATCACGAAATGTTGAAAAACAGTATGCATTCAAATCATAACATATTCTAATAAAAATTTCATTAAATGTTATTTGAAATATATGTGAAAATATTATATACATTTTGAAAATATATAAATTTACATGTATCTATCTACATTATATATACATATACATGCAACACATTTCCCATTTTCAAGCACATCCATTCCCATAAAGCAACACAATCTTATTCATATCATATTATCAGCACTCCCTTGACAGAGCCTGTACATATGCATCCCAGAATGTGCTTTTGAATAAAATATGTAATTCTTTCATGCTAAACATCTGACAGCTTTCCCTTGTCATATTCCTTTCTCCCTTTCTCTCCCTCTCACACATTTTCTGCCTTCTCCAAGTGAATTATGCATTATCGTTTCAATAAAACACTGCAACAATAAAAATGCCATTTTGACAGTAATATGAAAACGCTTTGTGTTGAAGAGAAATATCTGTTCTCTGCACATACATTCCAGTTTGAGCAAAGCCACTATCTGGAGTTTTGTGCCTGTTTTAATGTATAAAAAGAAATTCAATCCCAAACTCTGCCACAGAACTACCATAATGCTTTTCCAACTAGTCTAAACTGTATCAGAAGAATACATGTATTTCAAAGGGCAAAAAACAAAACAAAAAACAAAAACAGCAAAATGTAAAAACAACATCAACAAGGAAGAAAAATAAAGTTAATACTAACAACCGTGAAAACTACCAGAGAATACTTTTGTGTGTCTTGTAGGGCTCTAGAACAACTTATTCAAAAGTGTATCTCAATACTCAAAATAATTCACCAAGTTCAAATCTGCAAAAAAACATGAATACCGATTTTCAAAAGACATCTGATGTATAATATAAATACATGGAAGTGTATTAAAGAAACTGTCACTGGAACTTATAATATGCCTTTGAAAAATAGTGTCAATGCCCAGGACATATCACAATGCCATTGTCTTGCCAACATCTACTTCACAAGTTTTAACATTTCTACATTCTGCAAAACAAAAATAAAATCATGCACTGCAAACCGAAGATAAACCATGTCTCCAGCTGACAGATGGACTTTCACACATTTCCACACCATTCTTGCATTTCTGATTTGAAATGTTATGGTTAAGATGACAATGGATAGAGCATCTCTAAAATGTAGTTTTGCAAAGGATTAACTCTTGAAAAATCATAAATTGCTCTTAAGATTACACAGGCCGAACTGGCTACTGTGAGCTGCTGCCTTCTAAATGTATAACTTGCAATCTTTCAATCAGTTATCATTTTAGATCATGTGACAAAGCATGGCTTTCTAGTGCTAAGAATGAAATTTTTGAAAAATAACCATAATGGCAGATAGGTTTATTTTTCAATCTTAGCCAATCTTAGCCACTTCCAAACACAGAATTGGGCCAAGCGTTACTTTCTTTCTTTTTTTTTTTTTTGAAGGCAGCATAACAAATGCCTAATCTAGACCTGCTCCTAACTCAATCCATAACAGCCGATAAGTACATCAACATGCATTGATTGGTGTTTCTTATACACATTTAATAAAAAAGGAGGAAAAAAAACAACTAAATCTATAACAAAATGAAAAGAAGTTTCAGTGATTGCTCTCCAGAATCTAATCAGAATTTTTGTACTTTCTACTGCATAGAGCTTTTCATGTCTGTTGAGTCAGCAGCATTAGTACCAATGCACTTTTTTAAATTGTACATGCGTTACATACCGCCACTCTCTATTGTTATCAACAAAACCACTAAACAATTTTGACTCTTCAATTTCACCCTTCTTTTGTAAGATGATTTGCATACACTATAAGCATAAATGCAATTCTTGTCTCAGGTAACATTCATGAGCAAAAGTGTATCTATCTATATCAATTGCAGTTATCTTTAACTTTTTCCTAATTGTCAATATACTCTTGAGACAATTCAATACAATGCAATTATATGGAGATAGTTTTGCATAAAAAAAACTTTTTAAAAATTAAAAAATCCTCATGCAATGAGCTTTGGCACTGACATGTTGATGCATATACATGTACCAGTAAAAGGATTTCATGAAAGACACAAATATATGGAAATAATATCCACAAAGCTGAAAGAAGTTACCTGAGAAGAAGTGGAAAAATGAATGAATCTGTTTCTTAGTGGTTGAAAAATGAGCAGAAAAAAAAATAAATGTTACATTGTAGCTACAAATGAGTTAAGAAAAAAAATCTGGCATGTGTACATGTCTCACTAACCAGTCATTGCACTTTTAATTATCATTTTGCAAAAAAAACAATTTACTTCTATCAGTGCTTAACAAATATCAAATACTTTAACTAGTTCTACAAATTCAAAACTGTTTTACACAATAATGTAGACTTTTGCAGATTTGCAAGTCACGCATCTTCCTGTCTATACCCCCTATCAAAGTCTTCCAGCATGGCAAAACTTTATTCATTTGATATACATAGACATGATTCACTGATTCAAATGATTTTACTTTCAAATGCTAGGCTAAGCCAGACAGCACGCAGACTCATGATTTCTTTCAAATCTTCTGTAGTTAAGGTCATCCCATTATCATATTATAACTACATGTGTATTTTGTTTTCCAAAAGTAAACTCACAAAAGGGATCATTTATACTTTTTCTTAAATAAAAAAAAAGAGTTTCATCTGCATTCAAAAGTTAATGTTTGAAAGAAAAAATATCAATAAAAATAAGCTGCCAGGCAAGTTATGTATTGATACATGTTAATTTTATAGGACCTGTCTGTTTCAGACAACAGCAAACTGATTTCCAAAATACTCAAAGGAGTACAATATCCATGTGCAATTTTCAGAATAAACATATTTCATTATCAGTCAAGCAAATTTCAAACACAGAACAGTTAAACAAAACACACATAATCAAGCATCTGGAGGCTGCTTGCATGCAGTTTTATCAGATCTATACAGTTCATGTCACTGGTCAATTTCTTACAGTGAGGTACATTGGTCTCTCAATCATGACCTGTTCTTTCTTTAATTAATTGCCATTTCCAGCTTAGGTACCCTGATATTTACACAGAGCTTCTGTGATTTGTAATACTACACCTGTGTCAACAAACACAAACAATATGAAAGCCCACTTGAGACATAAACATAAACATGAAATTTAAAAAAAAAAGAAGAAAAAAAAAGTTTTGGGCTATTCTTCTAGACCAATATGCCATTTTCATTCTGCTACATGGGCAAGAGATTTATTAAGTGGGATTAAGAACATGCGAGAAAAATAAACAATTCACAAGAGCTGGAAATTATCTGTATCTTACAGCTGCAGAAGAATGCCTCAAGATAAGCCAAGAAAAATGTCTATCTTACAAAAAAGAAATCTATACAAAGTGCAGTCTTTCTGTTAATTATAAAGACACACAAACTTTCTACACCCCCTCCCCTCCTTTCCTCCTTACCCATCCCACCTTAGCAATGGTTTACTATAGCCTTTACTGATGTTTACTCATTTACTCATATTCCAACATTCCATGTAAACCACAATGTCATGTCTATTTATAATAATGTGTCAAATCCACTGAAAATTCTGGCCATAATGACACAACATACATTAATCAGTCGTCAGTCTGTCTGACGACAGAGGGCTGGTATACATGAAATCTTGACCATAAAGCCAAAAATATGAATGTTCAATTCTGTCTTGATCAAACTCACAAACTGCTCCTTGAATATTCTGTAAAAGTCTTTTCTGAAGTAACCAGAGAAGATGTCTTCCTTTATTTTCACCTCCCAATAATACTATCTTTCTTCTGTCTAGCTTCATCAGCAACTGCTCTAAATTCTGCCAAAGTATAAAAGAACATAAGGCACATGTTTCCACAGAAGAAGAATATCCCCTCGACAATTTGTTGCACTTATGCAATCAATAAAACCATAGCTGCAAACATCAGCTTTGGAAAAGTGCCTCTCATAGACGACTGCATGATCTCCACTTCCTAAGGAGTAAAGGAACTTCTAGGACATACCACTGTGCATCTCAATAGTTTCATCTTCCTTTTGAGTAAGAGGCGTCTGTGAGGTGGCTGATGTTGAAGAAGAGGTAGAGGTAGTCCTTTCTCCTCCACTAGCACTACTACCATCTGGTGAACTCAAATTGTTACTGTCTGATGAGCTTATGTAAGTGGTGAGGGTTCTGGGTGATTCACATCCCACAGATAGAGAAGCTGCACAACATGTGCTGTTATCAAACATTGGTGTCATGGTGTATGGCTTTGAGCAGTAGGTGCAATTAATGACTTCGTCAAAAGCTTCACCTAGGTCAGAGGCTAATTTTGAATATAATATGGGCCGGACTGCCTTGTCTGCCATGACGAAACACAGTAGGTAGTTTTTAATGATAAACATTTTAGTCAGTCCTTCAATGTCATTAAAATCTATGTAAGTATCATAGATTGATGCAATCCGGTAAGGAATCTGGCAGATCCCAAAAGCTATTATAATGGATGTTACTAATCGTGCCTTTTCCTTTTCTCTTGGAGAGTAGCTGTCCGAGAAATACCTCTTGCCCACCAAATACGTCATAAAGTATATGACAAACACGAGTAAAATAGGCACAAATGTTGAAAATGAACTAATGATCCATGTTTCTCGTTTCAATGTGGTTTCATCAAAGTTACAAATAAAATGTGCTGAAGTATAGAGCAGTGTCAAAGGAACTGCTAAGATAATGGCAAGGACATACGTAACAACACTGACAATGACAAGATGAACTGCCTGGGGTCTACGTATGGTATTTCTGTTGGTCAGCAGAATACCTCGAAGAACTGCCAGAATCACTATCAAGTATCCGGCAATGAATCCACAAGCAGTTGTGATGTGAAAAGTAATTCTACACCAGGAAGTGCTAACCACTTCAAGAGAAAACATTAAATCTACAATCTGTGCTATGGTCCCAACGATCAAGAAAATTGTGTCTGCAATACTCAGACTTCCAAACACTGTGTAAAAATCTGAGCGCAGTCGTCTATACTTGATGAGGGCCCGCAACATCAGGGCATTGCCCACAAGTCCAACAACAGCAATGCAGCCTAACAAGACACATGACACCAGAGTGTCCTGAGTCATGGTTTCTGGAAAAATACTACCCATCTTGAATTGTTCCTCAATCAAATGGATAAAACTGTTTCAGTACAGATACAGACTACCAAATACCACACTTAGCTTGAAATAACTCACTTAGTTATTGTGCTATACATCTATCCAAGGACCAGTCTCAGAAGGAATTTCCCATTCCTGGTTTCTAGGCACTGCTGAAATCCACTATCCCTGAATTCTGAAACATAAAACAAAACAAAAATTAAACATGGAGAATTTAGCTCTCAAAACGCAACCCCATCAGAATGAGAATGAGATAATGTACACTATGTAGAGATACATATCAATATGATTATAAGAGGGTGCAAGTGAAGGAAGGAAAGGGGAAGGAGGTAAAAGAGAGAAAAACTGAGGCATGGAGGGCCAAACAGTAAAAGGTAACAATCCATAGGGTCAGAGGTGAAATATTACAAAAAATACACATTGCAAAAACAAAACAAAACAAAACAAAAGGCTCACCACAAGACAAAAACAAATAGAGAAGTATTACATATGATTCTGAATCGAACAACATCGCCAAAAAATGGATGAAAATATGTGGTTCACATGTGTGTATGTAGGAAAGGAATGGCTTTGGAAAGGGGTGGGGGGTGGAAGGGGAGGGATCTAGAACAAAATGCCTACACCACATGCTTGACTGCATGCACACCCACAAATAGCATATGCACACTTATACACATACTCACATCCACATACAAACATGCTCACACATGCCTGCAGGGCATACACGCATTACATAGTCCACCAGTATAAACGTCCATTTAATCCTTTGATCTATACACACGTTAAGTTCAAAAAGGCCATCTGTGACGAATTTAAAAGGGAATGTCCTGAAAAAGTAGTCAGCAGATATACAATGTACTCTACATATGCTATATAACAGGCAGCCGTCATATATCACTCCAAAATAATTACATAAACAAACAATACATGAATGACCAAAATAATCAATACGAAAATTAATTAATTAAAATATCAAAACACTGATAAAACCATCAGCCCCTGAGAGTGGCACTTTATTATGAATTACAAGACAATGTTCGGGTTTAACAAAGTTAGCAGATATACTGTGACAAAAAAAGAGAGACAGAGAGAGAAATATAGTCTCACACGCTACAGATGAAATCTCAGTCAGAATAATAAAATCAAATGAAATGAAACAGAATAAAATAAAATAAATAAAAAAACAAAAATGAATAAAAATAAAATAAACAGCAACCCCATCTTCACAACTTACGAAATGTTCCGCTCCGGTCATTGATATTCCTATAAACTACATATACTTGGAACTCTAATTCGACTTTCAGCTTCTACGTGTAACTATCGAGCAGCTCTGTATACCTTACAAAAAAGAAAAAATAAAAATAACTGATGCAGTTTGACGTTTATCCTGCATACGAATCGCTCTTTGAAGGGACTAAACAGGCATTATGGTCGGGCTGTGCCGCTTATAACGTTACCGTTTCTGCCTCGCGATCTCGGCTTGGCCGGTGGACCAACTAAACCGTCCGTCAGCTTGATATCCGGTCAGAACCAGAGTGGAAGAGCAGGCAAGGAAAGAAGAATCGTCTGTCATCTGACGAGAGCTATCTAAAAAAAGGCCAGGCTGTTTTCAACAGCTGATAGCTCGGCATCTCCTAGCGAAAACCAGCTAGCCATAATTATGTGTCTGCGAGGTCAACAACTGGGTGTCCAAACAAAACACTTCAAGTCAACAAGAGTGGAAACTAGTACGTGCCTGCTGAATACTATTACTAGTGTTCTTGAGTTTTTGCAATCTCTTGGCATCTATGATTGTCGTCGCTGTCAGTTAATTTGAATGTTCAACTCACTACATTGTATGACTGATTTCATAAACTGTGAATAATTTTTACATGTATATACCTGTACTCCATTTTGGTCATTATACAAACAGACAGGTGTTCATTGTTGCTAATGAGTTTCGTTGGATAGGAAACAAACAAACAAAAAATGAAATGAGACTTACCGGTACGGGTATACATTGAGGCTACATAAATTTACCTTATCCACCCAAGTTACTGTGCGTGAGACAGACTGCCAGACAAAACAGACAGACAGACGGACGGACAGACAGACAGACAAAACATACAGACAGACGGACGGACAAATGGGCGGACGGACAGACAGACAGACGGACGAACGGCAGACAGACAGACAGGATAGATAGATAGATAGATAGATAGATAGATAGATAGATAGATAGATAGATAGATAGATAGA
>JBCEWB010090806.1:0-12477 GCA_039654565.1 Peronia peronii
TTTTTAATACCATTTTTATATTCAACAGAGACCGAACTTTTAAAAGAAAACAGAAACCCAAAATCGAATATTTTGAGAAAAAAAAAAAAAATTTCAGACCCCCCTCCCCCCTAAGGGATCACATATTGGAAGAAAGCATTTTAGAGAATAAAAAAAAAAAGACATTTTTATCAAACTAAAGAAATTCTGCTCTACTCACAAATGAGGACACAATACACAATTTTTGTTTTTGTTGAAAATTTTCCCCTCAGGGTTTTGTGAAGGAAAATGCCATGAGGACTGCATTTTTACACATCAAGTTTAGGAAACTTACTTTTGTTTCTTAATTGACCACAGGTGCTGAAGACCTCAGACAGAAGACTTAAACATCTGAAGACAGCCAGTGAAGAGCTGGGCAAAGTGGAAGGAGAAATGAACAAATTCAACATCTGGAAATCTTCAGCCATCAGTGAACTTCAGCGACTGGAGGATCGTCTCCAGAGGTAAGTAGCCTGAACCTGAACTGCCCAGAGAACTACCTTTTACAACATACATCAGCATCCTCTAACTTCAAATAGATAAGCCAAGAGGGGAGTAGATAGGGCAAGAAGAATGAATGAAAATTCGAAATCATTTAGCATAACAGGCATCTATCAAAGCTGTAAAAAATTAGCATTTGTTAAAAACAACAACAACAACAAATATCAGTTGTATCTCAACAATGTCAGATTCAGATTTCATACATGAAAAGACAGTTCAAACCATTGTTGCATTTTTGGAGCACTCGCTTCCTCCCTGACATCAAGGATTTCTATCATATGTGCATTTGAAATGTCCACAATGGCTCAATGTCACAATTAAGATTATAAAAATTACGATCAGATTTTTATTGACCCGTGTCCAGAAATCTCTTTAGAGGAAATTGTTTATAATCATATATTTATATGTTCTTGAGAGTGTATCTTCAAGGCTAATAAGTGCTTTGTTTCTTCCAGCAGATATTGACATAAGTTTTTTTTAGTTTTAGACAAACGCATAACCATAGCTATTTTCAGCTCACTCATCTATATAACAATCAGTTCAAAATACAACAAAAGAAACCAATACAGTGGTATATAGTTAGATAGATATGAGGCCATATTTGATTTCTCTTTCAAAATTTCTCCTAGAAGTTAAAACCAGGATGGAACGCAGGTGGTGTCGTAAATGTATTAGAAATGAAGATTTGTATTCAATTTATTGTGTCTATCTCAGATTTGAGGATCTAAAGCCATTGCAGAATCAACAGAAAGAGCTGATGGAGGACATCTCCTCTCACCAGGCAGACATCAGATTCATGTCCATTGCAGCTCAGAAATACATGGAAGAGGCTAAGGTATGGGAACTGATTGGGTCATTGTTTGGCAATTGGTGGTGGACACATGATGAACAGAATACATACAATACTAAGTGATCAGCTCTAAATTTTGAAAAAAAAAACAAAAAAAAAAAACCTTAATATTTGATTATGTCCTCTATGTTTTGGTGAATGATATGTTTGTTTGTATTTTAGTTACTTTCTGAGACAGTGAGGCAAAAAATAGCACAAGAGTAGCTCTGTAAAATATGGACGGTGCATAACCAAATAAAAAGAACGAGAAAAAAAAAAAAAAATCAACATTTCCATTGCTCACATGTTCTCAGACATGTCGTCATGTCACATATTACTGATTGTGCTCAAGCTAAAACTTAAACCTCTTAGCTGAAGGATTTAGAAACTTGCTATTCATGGAAAATTGGAGACACAAAGATACAGCAGAGTTATTTCATCTGTTTCATCCATTCCCTCTTTCTCCTCATCAATTTTTCTTTGTAGGCAAGATATGGCAAACAGTTTCTTTGTTCAAGATATTTTATGACAAAAAATGAAGCAAATGGCTAAAGTGGTTTTTTAAACTTAATTTTTATGAAGGAGCCTCAGCTTTTTGTCATAGCATTTTCTTCTTGTGATATCAGCAATGGGGAGAAAAAAGTTTTGTTTTATATCTAGTGCATATTTTTGTGCTTTCACAGCTGCACAAATTGGAGGTGGACTCTTTCCGTGTTGACCGCCAGCGACCTACCCGTAGCAGTCTTATCAGTATGGACCATGTTGCAGCGGACAATGTCAAGGACAAACTGAAGGATGTTAGTGACGATTACACTGATCTCAAACACAGGTATTTAGAGTACTGGAGGGTCAGTGCGTGACGGCGAGTGTTCGCGTCACCTATGTCCACATCATGTCAGACTGTACCAATTTGAACCAAAAGTGGTTGATTTCAATAACTTTATGTCCAGAAGAAATAAGCCATTTTGATGTGAATTGGTGGTATAATCTGAAACAATGCACGTATCAGGTGATGCAAGCACCCCAAGGACGCATTGCTCCTCCAGTCCTATAGATGGTTTTAATCAGACAACAAACAGCATATTTCAGTAAAATAATAAAAGACTGACAAAAGCAGTCCACTTTCTTTAAAGTAAAATAATGGCATTTCTTGGATCAAAATAATTGTAGAATTGATACATACTTTTGCCCATCTTTAACAATTACACTTAAATTATGTCCTTGAAAACAGCAATTTTATGGGATGCAAAGAATTGTGCTAAAAAATAGATACTGATGCAAATCAGTTTTGCAGCTTTGAATATTATGGAATATTCATGGAAGCAAGAGCTTGAAATTTTTTCTTTCTATTTCTAAAATTTTTCTATAACTGGTATTTATACATTTTTTTTTTCCTCTTCAGATGTTCTGCCTTCGGGGAGCGTCTGTCAGAGCTTAGCACCAAACAGAGGAGCTTCAATGACGCAGCCTTCAAAATGCTTTCCTGGCTGGCTGATACAGAGGATGAACTCGCATCCATAAAGCAGAATAGTGGAACACCAGATCCGGACCAGCTGCATGGTCAGCTTGACCGTATCAAATCCCTGAGTTCTGAGGTGTTGAGCCAGAGTTCTTTGCTGGATGAAGTACGCAAGAAAGGTCATGATCTCACTAACAGTCTCAGTGGAGTGGCAGCTGACAGGAGACAGGTAAATAAACTGCCAAATTTTACTGGCTGAAAGAGCTGACTTAACTCTTTAAGACTGTCGGACGGTGGGAATCGTCCAGTGGTTTCAGCCACAATACCCAGCGGATGGTAGGAGCGTTCGGTGACATTTACAATAGATTGTTGTTTCGGACCTGAAATTTCATATTTTTCTTAACTTCATTTCCAATCCAAGTTCTTCATATTGTAGAGCAACAATACTAGCGGGAATTCAGAATTGGATTGACAGACTTTTCAGCTACTTTTGCACTGTGTTCTGGATTTGTTCATATTTTTCGGTGAGGGCATGAACCCATGATGATTGGGAAACCAAAACAGTGTTTACTAATGTGTGTTTACTAATGTGTTCTGAAGCATCTCAATTGTATCAAGAAACTGAAGAGAAGAAAAGAAGTAGTAATAGACTCTTAGCTAGATCTAGGTCTAGTGACAAAAGTAGTTTGAGTAGTGACAGTGATCCACATAATGGACTTATCAAACTAGATCTAGATTATAAATTGATTGTTCAACACTGACATGGGGTGAGTTGATAATTTGCTATACTTTTTTTGTTGCTGCTTTTCATTGCTTTGGAATTGGTTTCTTCACTTGGCAATCCAGTTTTCTTCAATTTGATGGATAATGGATAGCATGATGTTTTGAGTGATAGTATCATCAGAATAAGGACTTTACAATGCCATACATAGTAAATCACTTTTATCCAGAAAAAAAATTCCCTGGCAAACAGAGAAAAATAACTTGGCTCTTAAAGAATTAAAAAACCTTAGTGGCCATTTTAAGATACATGCATGACCAGCCTTCCCTAGGGTGATTATATTCTTGCTTGTGCATTAGTAATTTTCTTGTCAATTGGGAAAGTGGAATATTGATTTTTGGAAGAGGAAATAATTTATGGGGATATTCTCATCTTGCAAGAGATTTAAAATATCTAAGTTTAGCATGAAATATCAGTCATCTTAATTTCCTTCGTAAAAGTCAGTGTCTTCTCATTTGAATAGGTCTGTGAACAATAAGCGATTTCGATTAACGATGTATCATACAGACATATTCTCACAAAAGATGATGAGAAAAATTTGCTGTTAAAAGTTTTTTACATTTATTCTTAAAGAAATGAAGCAAAGTTGATGAGCAGTGATATGAAAAATGTCTTGTTTTGCAGGTTGAGAAGCTAGAGGAAGACATGGATGAGATTGATGCTCGCTATGCAAATGTCAATGACACTGTCAGTGCTCAGGCCAAACTCCTGCAGGCCACTATCACCCAGTCACAGGACATCCAGGGTGCCATTAGGGATATTCAGTCCTGGCTCAACTCCACACAGACAGCACTGGCAGCCCAGCAACCCATTGCCCTGGAACTGCCACTCATCGCAGAGCAAGAGCAACAGTTCAAATTGGTGGCTGCTGATGTTAACAGGTAACCACTCTACATCAGCATCACTCAACAGCTGAATGCTTTCAGAAAATAATAGAGTTATGAAATATATGGTCAAGGGAGCACAAATGACAAGTAATCAAAGGTTGAGCCAAACAGTGAGCACAGTATGCCAAATCATGTAACAAATGTGAGTCATGCAATAAAACAAACTCAGATTTTACATTAAAATTGCAAAGTTATATTTTCTCCTGGTTATTAGATACTAACAAGTAAGAAATATGCATCTGACCATATATAGTTCTCTGATACTTGCATGTTTTATAAATATTATTCAGGTGGAAGAATAAGAATTTCAGAATATAACTGTAGGTTTTTCATTTGAGAGTGGCTCTTCAACAGATATTTTTCCATTATTCTTATTGAAATGATGAGGCAGAAAAATCTAACATCCTACAAAAGGAAAATATATTCTCAAATAATCAAATGTAATGGCTCCTCAATTTCTCTGGCATAACAGACAGAAAGATTCATGATACCAGTATCTCTTTATCACCAGCCATGCCGACAGTGTAGACTCTATCAAACGAGCAGCTCAGGACTTGATCAAGTCAGGTGATCTGCACATGGCGCGGGCATTGGAGGAACAGCTGGCTATCATTGAGGACAGATTCAATCATGTTCGGGATTCATGCGAGGAACGAGGCGACGCTTTCCGAGACATAAACAGCAAACTGAATGATTTCCATGACAAACTCGATGCGACACAGGACTGGTTCCAGTCCAAAATTGGGGAACTGCACTCCAATGATCTTAATGCATTGCCGAATGACGAAGCCTCTAATCAACTTGAAATGTTGTCCAGAGACAAGAGGAGAAGAGAGAGAGATGTGGCTGAATTGAAAGGCCTTGCTAAGGCACTGCGGGAAGATTCACGCACAGGCTCACCTGCTCCTATCAACAAAGCTGTGTCTGATGTAGAGAAGACCATAGCTGAGTTTGATGCTGCACTAGCTGAGAAAGAGGCTGACATTGCCCAGCAAGAGCAGCAAAGCAATGCCTTTGAAACAGCTAAGACAATGATGCTGCTATGGTTGGCTCAAATGGAGGCCAGAGTGGATGAGTTTGAACCTGTGGCCATTGAAATGGACATTGTAGAAAAACAGATCGCTGAACTGCAGGTGAGAACATTTTTCTCTCTCTCTAAAACAGCAGAAATACATAAATTCAAAGTGTCAGCCTGTGTAATAAACATAACAAAAACAAACATAAAAGCAGAAGTATTCTTTTCGCCAATTAATTAATTGATTTAGTTATGTTGGATTATGCATTATTGTGCTTGCTGTTTTGAGTTCTTTTGATAGGACTCATTTTCTTCCTCAATGATCAGTTCCATTAGTTTTATAAAGGTGAATGAGCCAGATGGTCACAGCAATTGTCAGGTTTTATCTCATTTACATTCTTTGATTTGTTGTCAGACGATTCAGATGAAATGTCGTCATATGAAATTCAAGGGACCATCTGCAGGACAAAAGGCGGTAGACATTTGTAATTCATCTGATGGTATTCAAACTTCTGGTGTGTATGATTTTGTCAGCAGATGTTTGCTTATTTGCCTAAATTAACTGTGTTATTTATTTATTTATTTTTATTCAGCCAATGCTGGAAGAATTTGAAGAACAGGGACCAAAGGTGGATGAAGTCAATGATCTTGGCAATGCACTGGAGGCCTTGACCAGCACAGGAGAGCGTCCCATCAGCCCCATTCGGCGTTTAGGACGTAAGTACCGTGCTTGCAAGCTTGTTGTGTACTGTCAGCCACAGAGGGAAACTCTTTACCTCTCCAATCCCCACCACTCCCACTCTTCTGTTAGTCCTGACCTCAGTGATAGATTTTTCTCACCATGTTATCATCCTATGTAAGCGCTCAGTTATTGTTTGTTGGCAAAAAAAAAAACAAACAAAAAAATTAAATCCAGAAATGTTTTTAACTGAATTTTATTTTATTTGTATAAATTTTAATCTGTAATTATAAAGTATTGGATTAAAGATAGTTTTTCAACCTGGTATTTTTATCTTTACTTACTATAGCTGCACATTATCCATTTGCACTGTTTTTGTTGTAAAGTTACTGAGCTGTTCCTTGGAAGTTTTAACAGTTAAATAGATTAAAATGCAATATATAGTGTTCTATCTCTAAAGTAAGGATTTGTAATGAAACTAAGCCAAGGCTTTCAGACAAAGGTTCAGAGGTAAACAGGACTGTAGTACTGATGCATTGTCTGCTGATTTGATCTTGATCTTGAACATGGCAAGTTTAGTTTGCTTTTAACTCCTCTTGGGAGAAATAGATATACATTAATTTTGTCCGTTCTCTAATCCCCATTTGCTTTTGGTAAACAGAGATCTTTCTGTGAATGTTCAGTAATAGTTTCATAAAAGGATCTGAAAATAAATTTCTAGATATAATGGCATTATTGATAGAGGAAATATATGTATATAACTTAAATGATCTGTCAAAATCTGTTACAGTCAAATAGTTCATAAAATCTATATTTTTATTATAATAATGTGTTGAAATCGGTAACAGTGAAGAAGCTCTTTGAACTGCATTCCTATTAAAGAGCAAGCTATGCCAATTTCTGTTTCCCAAAAAATAAAATAATGAAAGGTGTTGGTTGTTCAAGCTTTTTTTTTTTTTGAAAAAATTTATTTGATTTAATAATATTGTATGGGATTCATTTTATTATAAACAGTGAAGCTTAAGTGCTGACTGCTTAGAATGGGGCTTGACAATTTCAGTTAAGTGAAGTTCTATATGAAGAAATTTTATACCAGTTTTATTAGCTGAATTGCATTATGCCCTCTGTGATATTTGAGTGCATTTTGATAGATTTATTAATTGCTCACAGAAACCACAAATCACATACATTTATCATTCTCCTCACCATCTATCATCACATATACCACATATCCGTGGGAATTGAGAATGCCTGTGGGAATTTAGACAATGAAGACAATGTAGGAAAAGAAAGAAATCTGTTAAAATAATCATAGTTTTATTTTCACATGTCTTAACTTACTCAGAACACATTTTCACAATGTTTCATATCTAAAGTTCCATGCATACAACAAGATAAATTATGGATTTCTTTCAAGCAAAACACTTCACTATAGGTTTTTTGTAAATTCAGTGACCAGCTTGGTTAGCTGAAAAAATTAAAGTGCCTTCATTACAACCCTGTGGGAATTCATTGTAAGCAGTCAGTACAAATGGTGTTTTTATGTACCTGAGATATCTTCCCCCTCCCCTTTTCCATGAGATCCTCTTTATTTTCTCTTGTGATCCATGCCTTTCATTCCCATCTTTCCACTATGTGGGCACCATCTTCTGTAGGCAATCGTAGACTTCCCGGGCTGATGTCCCCACGCCTGCGCACCCCATCTCCCACTTTCCCTCTGTCCCCCACTGCCATGAAAACCTCCATGTCCAGTGAGTCCAGTGGGATCAGTAGCCGCAAGAGCTCAGGAGACAACATATTGTTGGATGGTAAGACCAGGATATATATTGCAAATACTCTCATTAAACCTCTAGGCACAAATAAAAAATGGTCCCAGCATGTTGCATTCTATCATTCTGAGAAGATATTGGCTGTGCCCTTTGTATCTTTTCAATTATTGCACAATTTGACATGCTCTTCACTCAAACTAATGTCATTAAAAAAAAAAAAAAAGGTGGAGGATATTAACCATGTGAGTGAGTGCCATGAGCTGGATGTCTAAGGGGGATCTGACCAGAAAACTGAATTTTATTGACCATGTCATCAGAGGAATTTGCTTTGAATGTGACTGTCTCAGCACAGAAAAGTCATAGTAGCTAAGCAATTATTTCACCAATGTAAAGTACTTTAAAGGGGCAGTGCAACGTCACGGACACCTTATGCTATTTGTTGTAAAATAATAAACTTCTAGTAGCCAGAAACATGTTAGCGGTGTTATTTTTGCAAAAACATCACCGTTAATGTGTTTATTTTGTAAAATAAGACGGCTTGCGGTTCTGCGTTTTCTTTCGCCAGCTCTCTACGCCATTAACGTGTGACGTCATATATTTCCGCGCATCTCTGTACTATGAAGCTGCGCGTCTCGCGGCGGACTAGTAAAGCCCTATCAATTTCGGAGTGACACAGTGCAGGCCCACATCAGACCACCTTACTGACCAATGTCTCCCTTTAATCCCTCCCTAACTCCACCCTTTCTTCACATATGATATTTGCAATGAGCCAGTGGCAGGAGAAAGGGTTGTACTCATAAAGACGTCAATTTCATATTATGGGTGTCAATTTTATCATCCCTCATCACTCAATTTCCATTACAGATGTGTTCATAACCAAATATTACTGCTTGGACCAAACCACTTCACTTAGGGGTGTATTTGCGTTCTTGCTATAGAATCTCGGTGTAAAATGCAAGCTATCATCCCTCTAACCACATGGCCTTAGATTATTGTTATTAGATCAGATCGGCTGACGTTGATGGGGCAGCAGTGACTACAAAGAAATGTATACAAGTGATCTAATGGTTGCATACAGTGAGAGCAAAAGAAAGCTATCTGATATATAAAGTAATAGATATTTAGGCCACTTTGGCTTTCATTCATAGCAATTATAGCTCACTTCTGCTCTCAGTAGCTTGGTCGCTGGTCAATGCCTAACTTGTTGAGTGGGTCAAGTGGTCAGGGGAGTCTGCGTTGTTATTCAGTATGGTATAAACAAAGAAACTACATCTATTTGATATTCTTCTCTTAATCATCGTTTCTTTTGATTGTAGTTTTTGGAGCACTTGAGAGGACTTGAGTAGGCCATGTAGCCTTTGATTTCTGTTCTTCTCTTCTGTTCAAGAGGATTTTAATCTTTGGGCATGGAATTTCTCACTGTTCTATTAGGTAAAGTTTCCTTTACCTTTTGAAGGAGTGTCTATTGAGCTGCGTATACTTATTATGGCGATGATTTCAAACTGGGGCGATAAACCCCAAGTTCAAGTGACATGGTGAGAAATATCACAGAGTAACGAGGAGCTTGCGACCAACAGTTAGTTCTCAGCCACACAGTACACCATTTTTACATACTGAATAGGCCCACTCAAGCATCCCATTAGTGTGCCTTCTGGAAATAGATGACGTCACGCCTGGTTTACGGTCAGTTCCGGAAAACCGAGGGGTCCGAACGATCCCGTCTCTTTAATTGTTAAAATGTCAAATTTAAAAAGCCATTGGCTTCTAATTTGTATGTCAGTGGGTTTACAATAACCGTAACATTTCATCTGAGGCAAAAACAAAAAGAAACTTTACACAACAAAATGATGTTGCACTACCCCTTTAATTTCTTTCCCCATTGATACCAGTAATTCATTACATGAAAAATTTGACATACTGATTTGTGCATCATTTATTTGGTTTGAAGCTGTATTTACAATGGGGAATATTGTGAGCCATAGATTCAAGGTCTCAGTTATCTCAGCAAAATTTGGGTATGTATCTTGACAAGCAAAGTGAAAGTTCAACTTAATCAGATTTTCAGTAACTGTCAGAGATTTGAATAGTAATTTAAACTATAAATCATGATCTTATGGCAGAAGTTGAAGTTCGGCTATATCACATAGGCAATAAATCTTTATCACATCCAGGTATTCTGATAATTGTCACCTATGTCCTTTAACATAATAAACACAGAACAAGATAGTATAATGCTTTCCTTGTGAAAGATTAAAAACAAAACAGGACAAAAAAACTAAGACGGTTGACACATGTCTCTATGGTACCTTGAGTTATATTAGAATGCTGTACATTTTTCAATAAATGAAGACACTTTTCAAGGTTTTTCAAAGTACAAAGCTGAGATAAAAAAAGGCACCATGATTCCATTGCATTGCTTCATTTTACAAACATTTTGCCTTGAATTTGATGAGTGATTTAATTATGTACAGCTATTAATGAAGATCTTCTTTTATTATTTCCATTAAGGACAAAAAGAATTATAAAGTTGTTTTATTGCCTGAGCTACATTTCACATCAGACTTTTACGATCAACTTTTCATGATTTTTGCCTATCAATTATAAAACAAAATCAGTGATAATACTAGTTACAGCATACATTTTTTTGCACTACCATCTTTATGTTTTCAAGTAAGTCCTTTTGGTTCTTCAATTGTTCATCTCAGATCACATATAGATTTGCTGGAAATGGTTTGTGCATGAATTAAACTGCTTAAAAGATAAACATATCTCTATATATCTCTAATTACTTTTTATATTTTATAATTATCTTTCAACAGATTCATATGTATGATTGTAATGCATTGAATATCTGGAAATTTAACACCTTTATTTTAGTTTTAGATACTGGGTATTAAAAGCATGGTGACAACATATGCAAGCAGTGCACAAATTTCTTTTATGTACTATTTAAAATGTACCCAATGAGTATGCAAGTAGTAGAGCTGTTTGATATATATCTTGTTTCCGATGTGTAATTATGTCAGGGTCATTAAAATCAGGCTTCCTTCAAAATAGTAATACAATTTTGTATGTAAAAGTTTCATATCACTTGTTTTTTGTCAAGGGAATAAGTTCACTACCAACTGAACAAATCAGTATAGACAGGTATATACTCTAGACTGAACAGCAAAAATAATAATGTATTATAATGACATCCAAGCATAACTATAATGAATTCTTTGAGTGATTAATTTCAAAGTCTTGTCAGGTCAGTGGCCAGAAATTGCATGACTATAAATTTTGTTCCTTGCTGCACAGCACACGATATGATGTTGTGAACAGATGGCATTTGATAACAACATATCATGTTCTTTTTCATTTTTATTTGTCTTTTTTTTTTCTTGAATCACTATAGTAATTGAGGGGAATTGCTAAAATATATTAGAAAAATTAAAAAAGACAAAATCTTAACTTGTGTCCATGATTATGCTAATCCATGTTTAAATTGTACAATTCAGATCTGTTGAATTTCATAAGTTTCAGTGATAGATATTGACTGAATTCTTAGAATAGCAGTACATGACCTCGATACCAGGCAGTGCACATGGCCACAATGGCAGAATCATGTTGATATTATATACATGTTGCACCTCTGCAGATCTGTCACCTACACAGCAACAGCTTCTCGACATCAATCAGAGGTATGACATTATTGGTGAGAGGCTAGCTGAAAGGCAGCAAGAACTGCAGAATGTTCTGGCCTCTATCAAGACCTTCCTTCAGGATATGCAGGATGTTATATCCTGGCTGGACAACAAGGACAGTGTCATGAGCTCCTGGGGCAGTGGAAGTATCCCAGCCAATGAGAGGGCAGCCAAAAGAAAACTGAAAGAGCATGAGGTAAGCAACTTGTTGAGAACTTGGCTGCCCAATTGTTTGTATGGATTGTTTATTGTCTGAGCATATAATAAGCGGCATCTCCTCTCTGTTCACATGATGTCCATCCAGTTGTTCTAGCATTATACTAGTGGAACAAAGCAATTCTGCAGATAGAACAGTGTAATTTTATCAAATGGAGAAGATTTCTCAAGTCAAAGGAACAGGCTGGTCCTGAAGGTGATTTTTTTTATTATTAAAGATAGGTTATTTTAGTCTTTTGCATCGAATTCGGCATGTTCAAATTAGAAGAAAACTGTGAAAAAAAAAATCAACTTTTTCAAATAGTTGCCATGGCAGCGCCATCTTGGATTTTGGCATCTCTAAAATATCTAACTTCAAAATCTATCTAGTCCACCAAATTTTAACAAAACTTGATGAAACTTGGTGAGTGTCTTTTTTAACATAATGTCTAAAAAGTTACATATTTTCAGCCGTTTGTATGCAATAGAAAATTTTCTAGAAATTTTAAAAAATAACATGTAGCGAAATTTCAAAATTCGCCATTTTTTCATACTAAAAACCCATTTTTCTCTAAAACTTGCCAACCGAATGGGACGAGCATATGTATGTTTTTTGGTTTTGTTGCGAACATGATTTATGCCAAATTTGGTTAGAATC
>JBCEWB010090817.1:0-12477 GCA_039654565.1 Peronia peronii
CTATCTATCTATCTATCTATCTATCTATCTATCTATCTATCTATCTATCTATCTATCTGTCTATCTATCTATCTATTCATCTATCTCTTTTGTCTATTCATTTTTTAAGAAATAACTACATCTTTGATGTGGAATATGGCGCAAAAGTTTGAGACTTTCATAACTTCTTTATTCCACACTTAGATTCCTCTCTCCACCGCATTTTCTCCTCATAGACATCTATAAAGTGCATGTTCTTTCTTTCTGTATTTGAGGAAGAGTAAAGCAACTCGCTGTGATATGAGTGGTTATCTTGGACATCATGGAAACCCTTTTGTAGTTTTCTGCACAGATTATAATATCTGATCATAATATTTAATTACCCTCTTAATTTGTTAATTAATTAAATCACCCTTCCAGCATCATCACAGTTTTTTTCTTGTTTTTTAGATTTTTAATTTTTTTTTATTTGCTATTAGATTAAAAAATATGTGCTCTTCAAACTGTGTGATTTAACGAAATGAAACTGATTTCTGCAAGATTTTTCCGGGATGATTAATTTTGAATTTAGAATAGTAACATTAAAAGACAGATTTTAGCCTAATTACACATTCGAGCACTCTCTGAGAATTACGCACAGGTGTTCTTTCCAAGAATGACAAAACTTCATAAAAATTGTCTTTGACAACGTTTGTCGTGATCATGCAGCATCATCGAGCTTCACAATTACCTGCCACCATTTACTATATGTCTTCCGGATAATTATCAGGTCCAGTGCCATGCTGGAGTCTTATTTCTGTCAGCATCAAAAGCCTGATGCTCCTCCCTAGTCAGTTCACCAGAGCATCTGATGATATATCGTCGTGGGAATATCGACGTTCAGCCCTCAAAGAATAAGTTATTTAAGAAAAATAAATAATAAATTATGTTATCAATTTTAAATATGTAGGCTCAATCAAAACAAAGAATCGATCATGTACATAAAATAAGAACAGGTATGGCCAAAAGTAGAATGATCCGTTGATCCAACTGAAAAACATCTGGGAGGATCATAGCATTCCTTTCCATCTGAATATGAAATATTCCGTCATGTTATATGGTATGAATCATCGACATTTATAGTAGGGATTGACAACATTTAGGTAGCACAATACAAAATGACTACCGTTGCCATGCCAATAAGAGCACAATGGTCTGGCAACAACAGAAAGAACAAGACGCACAGAATTACAAAGATGCCTATCAGACTTTAAGTGAATTTTCAAAAACTTTTTTTTTTAACTAAAACAATTAAGGAACGCTCTCTCATTTTCAAGCTACTTTTTCTCTCAGAACTTACGTCTACTCTTATTTTACGTCCCCTCAAAAACGTGTTTTGCATCATCTTCATCGTGTTTTTCTAAAAGGATATTTTCTATGTAAAGGTATATCAATGTTTCGTGTGGAAAAAAAAAAAACACGAACAAAAAAAATGCATGAGCATTACATATTGTTTTAAAATACGCTTAAACTACCAAGAGATATGCAAAGGCCTATGCTGAATATATCTACTGTTCATTGAAATGCCTGAGCAACAGATTTTGAGTAATCTTGTTGAAGAATGGAAGAGTCCTTTAGGTCTTAAAAGCAATAATTCAAGATAGGGGAGTTTGCCATGGTAACATATAAAAAATTAAACGTTACTTCTGATTTCCTCTAAATGGGAATCTGCATCCAAATATGAAGATGAAACGTCTGTTCTGTAGAGAATTCACCCAGGATCCCCACCTTCCTCTCATTTAAAGACTGCACCTTCTCTCGGCAAAAAAAAAAGAATGTGAATTCAGAGTTTTTGTTTTTCTTTGCCTACATAAAGCGTAGCACAGCACTGCAAATTCTAAGGCTCTTGGGGTGGTAAAAGCAAGTCATTCATTAACAACCGTATAAACCATATGCAAGAGAATGACATGATCACCGGACCTTCAGACGGGGACAGTTTGGTGATTCCTGCATTAGTTTGACAATAGAGTTTCCAAACTTGCCACGATGAGTGAGAACGGCATTGTTCACCAGCTTTTTAGCTTAACCTTTAGATCACAATTAGCAAAAGGCGGTATTCCACTGATTACAGTCCAGTTAAACCAACGTTAGCCACCGACTTTTCAACATAAAACTGTCGCATTTTAATGCCTTTCCTTCAAGGGCATTTTATTGAGAAAAGACAAAAGAAAAAAAGCTTACAATCTGCCAATTTAGATAATGTTTTCTCTTATTTCTCTGACAAAACGAAGTGGGCAACTCTGAATGATCTTCGAACGTCTCAGGTGGTCAGCTTATTCAAGAGTGTTTAATACAGAAAAACATGGCTAAAGAAACTGCAGGTGTCATGATTGTGGACACAGTTAAAATAGTTTTGAAGTAAAAACAAGTAAAGTCTTCATTATATCACCATTAGTTTTCACCTATTCTGTAGACTAAACATTTAATGTAGATAACAGCAGAATCCATAGCAAACATGACAATAAGTTGTATCCAATGGATCTTGTGAACATGGCTTAGCGATCTTATCTCGCGCAGGCGATCTGGCTCTACTTTCACACAAACATAATCAAATGAAAAAAAAAAAAAAAAGGAAAAGCAGTGGAACTAGACTACACAGGCAAAAGCAATGATTTATGAAACAACAAAGGAAAAGAGTGAGTCTTCAAATTCAAATCAGTTATTAGAGATCGAATCACGCTAAATGAATCGTCAGACAGAAGTAGACATTGAAGCAAGGATAGGGGAAAAAGAAGAGAACATAATTAGGCTATCGAATTCGTAAAACCTCTTCTCATTCACGTATATTAATTAAGACTATTAACTGTAATTTCAAAGCCGTACCATTTCATTGTTCCAAAACCCGAAATGCCACTATAACCCATTGCTGAAACGCCACACCTTCACCAAATCTTACTTCAGAGAAATTATAGGATACACGAGTAAGAAAAGCATGAATAAAGGACTACGCTGCGCACAATTTTTTGATAATAGCTTGAAGGAGCTTAACGTTTCATGGAGTTTCAGAAGACGCAACACTTTTTAGACTTGAAATGGAGAAAGAGACTGAAATCTCATATTTGACAGACAAATAATATAACAAACTGGTCTAATTTAATTGTGCATGTACTTATCGATTACCATATTTCATACGTTAAGAACTGAAAGAAAATTATCATAAGCTCAGGAGTCCCGTAAAATGTTCGGGTCTCTTTGTATAGGATCTGGATTAGGGCTTTGGCAAAGCTACCTCCGTCCGCACTTTGTTGTTGTTCACCTGTTTCTTCTCGTGTCGTCTTTTTCGTGTCAAAAAAGAGCCTTTGAATTTACCTTATAATTATCGTAATTTATAATGTAACCCTGACCTATAATATAAAGCTTGATATGTCCCACAAAACGAGAATCTCAATTTCATTAAAATTTCAATCGTTGATCATTGTCCTTACTTATTTGCATGGCAAATATTCCAAATTCTGCTAGGCAAAAAGGCAAAAATATTGTGAAATATACCATCCTTCGATGCCAGGTCGTTTTGAAATAAGATGATTTATCTTATTCCCCATTTACCGACTTGAATTACTTTCAATTTTATAATTCACCCTTCATAACCCATTCAATGGCAATAAGTAATATGATGGAAAGAAACATACCCACTAAATTATAAAGGTCTCAGAACGACAGAAGTAGTAGAAAAAACGCGTTTCATTTCATACTACCACTCTATGGGTGACTAAACAGAACTTGTATTAGGTGATTCCATCTCATGCCAGGAATTGGCTTAGTTCCACCGATAATAATAACATGTCACACCGAATTCACTTTTTTTTTAAAATACTGAACAGAATGTTGAGCCATTCCCATTTGGACTATTGCCTTAACTTGTTGATTCTGTCTCGTAACACATATTTACCTCCGATAAGACATCTCGATTCGGACAACACGATCTCAGTCTTCATTCCAAAGCTGTGGTCAACACAGTCCTTAATTAATTTGTAAGACAAATACATGTAAGCTTATCTCTTTTGTTCTGTCAGACATGCTCCTAATGATAAAAAACGACCATAAACTTTCGAGTTGTAGATATTTTCACTATTTCTTCATTTTCATCCCGACATCTTCAGTCTCATTCATTATCGGCATTTTTTGAAAGCATTTCGTGCAAGAGAATTATTGTTAACTGGCATTAGACATTCTTATGAGATCATTGTGATTAATACGTAATACACTTTCTTGCATAAATACTTATATCGTCGATCATGCAAAAGAATACAGACGTTTTCTTCTCCATTCAGAAGCCAAGGAAAAAAAACAACAACATGAATTCTCTCTCTGCTCGGACAGCCAAGTGTAACTGACCCCTATCTCAAATTAGAAAAGATCATAACCATTTTCAATGGAGATTTTTTACAAGTTCCGAACGCATGAAGCTATTTCGACACTGTCTATGTATGGGTGTGTGTTGGTAAGTGTGAGCGTGGGCGTGTGTATGTGTATGTATATGTGTGTGTCTGTGTTTGTTCCTTATGCAGTGTTTAATGTAAAGAAGCAAATATCTTGGACAGACATATGGCTTTTTAACGTCCTGTCCCGGTCCAGTTTCCTCGTTATATATATTATTCACACTAAAAAAAAAAAACGGTTGAATTATTCAAGATTTTGCAAGTATTAGGATGATCGTTCAATGTCATTATTATTTTTTTTTCCAAAACTGAGTTGAGGATGACAGTAACTGTTGTTTCCGACTCTGGGACACCTAATAGAGGTGATGTTCTCACAAAGAATATTAGATTTATAGCACAGATAACACCTTTGTTTTAAAATTAATTTGTTCTAAGATTGTAAATTTTTTAAAATTAAGACACAGGCCACTTCCATTCGGTATTTCGTTCATAATACGATATGGAGAATGTAAATTTTTGCCGTGGATAGAATTTTTTCACTGCAATTGGTAATTAAATTTTGGATGGATTCCTATCATTTAAATTGTGCATCTTTTGAAACCTGGCAAAAGCATCTATTTGCATGAAATAATATCCTTCCATATTACTACCGAAGAGGTCCAGAAACAGGTCAGTGCTGCAGTTAGAAAACATGTTGGTCTCTTATCTACAGTTAAACAGCGGAAATGGTACGGTTGTGTTATAAGATCAAAAGCCCTTGCAGAAACGATCAAGTAAAACACTGTATCAGGCAGGAAGGGTGAAGTAGACGGGAAAAAAAGATGGAGGAGAACATAAAGGAAAGGATCGGTCTCCATCTGGCCACCACACTGAGATTAGCTGAAACCAGAGACAAATGGAGAATGATTTTCGGAATAGTATAAGTGGTGCCCCAACAGCTCCCCATCAGCTGTGAGAGATGAAATGACATGAATATTTTTTTTACAAACATCAGTCAAAACATTTGGTACTTTAATTATAATAATAAAACCGTATCCACAGCTGAAAATATCCAAAATATGTTTTCAATTTTATTTACATGTAGTGCCAATAAATTTGCTCCCGATCAAAATAATTTCCCTGATTGTGCAAAGATTAATAGATTTGTTCTTCAAAGTTCATCTTTGTACACACATTGGAGACTCAGAGGCCGAGGCTGCACAACAGAAGTGGGTGGCTTGCACAACATGAACACAACACAGCAAACTTGTTAAAGCACTTTTGTTTGTTTGTTTCCTTCTTTCTTTGTTTTTGTATTTTCCTTTTTTTCCAGTTAGAAGCTGACATTTTCCTTCTTTTCATAGATATACGGAAAATGATGAAAAAAATCATGGACAGAACCCTCTCTTCCAATATAGTATCATTAGTGCCAGAGCAATCCCCAGGAAGGAGATGATCCCTGGAGTATTGGTTCTGTGGGAATCAGCTGTCAGAGGCGTGTGCTCCTTCTTAAATCCCTCCTGAATTTCTCCTGTACAGAATGTCCGAACTTTGCAATTCGGAGGGTTCTCTCCGGTAGTTGTAGAAAATGCAAAGCTCTCACAAAAAGAGTAATTTCCCCCCACACCAGTTTTAGTCAGTATTTGAACTAACATGGAGTGAAGCCGTCTCTCAAGCAATATCAAAGGATTCGTAAGTATTATTTTTACCCAACCACTGATGTCGATATCCAGTCTGTCAAAGTCATTCCTCTCCGTGATATATACTCTCAGATATGTGAAATATTTAGTCTGATCATGAAGTAAAATCAGTTGCTCGATAGGAGTGGTTATGGTGTCCTTAAGTGTTGCTGAGTCCGAGCAATTTAATTCAAGGTCATAGTCTGTCTTGTATGGACACGAGTCATTTTGGCGGTCAATTGTAATAAGCTTCTCCTCATAAAATACATCCAGAACTGTAGTGTTGACTGGCTGAATTCCAACGTTTCCAAACTGCTTGTCAAGAAAGTTCCGACGTCTCTGTCGTAAACAATCGTCTCCCTCTTCTTGAAATTGGCATAGAGCCAAGCGATATGCAAACCAGATGGCTGTAGGGTCACATTTCCCGTTCATAAGAAGAACTTTGCCTGAGCAGGCAATAGCTGAGCATGTTCCCGAGCCCACTGAACATTTCTGAGAGGTCCAAGCAGCATAACCAAATTTTTTACCCGGCATTCGCTCCATCATCAAAGTGTTGGATCTATTCCGGGTAAGGAAAAAAAAGGTCAACCAATTACTGACGTAGGTGACTTCCTCGGGGTGTATGTTCTCGCAAAGACGTGTATCATTCAGACTGTTCTCGGCCTCGTAGTTGGTACAAGCATAACAATAGTGTGTGTTAATTTCTGGGCGCCTATGTTGGGGCCTGTGAAATGAAATAATGAAAGGCAGAAACAAATTATTAACATGCTCATATGAATGCCGTTCAACAATTTGATTTATTGCTTAAGTGATAAACAGTGAATGTCAATTCTCTGGACGGAGAAGAGAACAGCGGAGTCTTAAAAATTATCCAGCCGAACCAAATCAGCTGTTTTCAAAATAACTTGAACCAACTGTGATGCAGAGACACCTGCTGTGTACATTTTAGCTGGACCGATTCCCTTGTTCCTTCTGAACCCACCCCTTACTCCCTCCCTTTCATATTCTCTCACTCATTTACAAATGTCAAAATCCTATCTTATCTTAGTTACAATATCACCTTTTTCACAATCTAATATTATTCTTTGTTTCAAATGATTTAATAATAACATGTTGTAGCATGAACAGCCTGAAAAATGAATTCAGAGGGCAGATTAATATTACGTTATACTATGGCAATGCCTTTTTGATCGCTTACAGGACTCATGGAAAGCACACCTTTGAAAGACTACACAAGTAATACTGAACACTCCAGAGGAGAAGATTGCAGGTGTCAGTGGCTTCGTTTAAAATAAAACTGCTCTTCTCCTATACATGTGGACAGAAAGGCAGATGACTATGAGAATCTAGGCATAAATTAATGTCAAGCATGACGTCAAATTTCTGAATGTGATATTTCATAGGATTCGTACTTTTCTTCCAAATATTGACTGAATGAAAAGTCTCATACAAAAGTGCCTAATCTAAGACACAAGTGCAGAATGGGAAACTGACATAGATTCACTGTATGATGCACTTGTACTGATTTGTACGAGTCTTGTCGGGAAATGTCAAATAAGCAATACTACTTCCCACTACTCGATTCCTTCCACTATCATGACCTCATTCTAATCCTTCTTGGGGGCCTGGATAGGGCAGTGCAAATTCTGAATTTAGCAGCCAATATGTAAGGGCTAAGGAGCCTTGTACCACAGAAATCAAATTGTCTCATTAACACTTCAGAAACTCTATCACATAGATATTATTCAGTCAAAATACCCGTTTTACAACTCTCTATGGGGGAAATGTACAAGAGATAGTCTAGACTTGTGAGGGTTTGATTGAGCCAAGTGGCGTGAGATTCACTTCCCGTGACCACCAAGGAACAATTTAAAGATTAAGCCAGTCCTATTATGGCCTTGAGGACTGAACAGGATATTCCCTCCAAAGAAGTTTTGAATGAATGTTTGAAAGGTGGTGTCTGATCTTCCAGACGACGCTCATCTGCTCATGAAACCTTCAAGGATCATAAAGCCGTCGGCACCGGCTCATTTTCAGTTCTTGGCAAGGCTTGTACCCTAAATTCTCTACTTTTACCATTGAGATATAAGCCGAAAACATGACTTCGGACACCGTTTCTAGGGCCTAAAGATCTTTATTCTGTTCTGTATTAAAACATTGTTTGATTGTTTGCCCTACTCTAAAGGACAATGGAAGCACTAGACTCCTGCAAAACATTTCCAGCCTATCCAACAGAATGGGCGTCGACCTCTGTTCTATTGGGTACTGAATCATAGAGGCATGTGTGAAATAGGATGAAGATTTCCATCAATAAAGTCAACATGGCTCTTGATCCTCTGGAGGATAGCATCCTCATTGTCATTCAAATCTCAGGCCGATGTCAATGATTATCTTCAATGGAGATTGCAACGGCGAGGCCACATGTAGACCCCTTGCAAAATTTATGCTCACCATGTATATTTGGCCATGGTTATTTCAGTGGATAAAAGGGACCAGGTAGTGCTCAACTATAGATGTCTGGGCCACTTTAATTTCGTTTACTCTTACCTCCGTGGAGGAGATTTCACCCGTGATTGCCCGTTGACAATCGAGCATATGATTTTATATCACGCCCAATTTGGTCCCTCACTATGGATCTGTTTACAAAACAGGCTCCAATATAGTATAAGAAAATTTCATTCTATCAAGTTGATCAACTCACCGTGGAACATTTTAGGCCAAGATTGCATAACGTTACTATTCTGATAAAACCTCATAACTTCAGAATTATACCCTTTTCATTTTTCTGGCCCAATCTGTAGCACATAAAGCAGTACATATGCCAGTGAAACAACAAAGTTGAGCAATATCTTTAAAGTCTTCTTTTTTTTTTTAGATTAAAAAAAAAACTCATAATAATAACGAGACACAAGGAGGAAACAGTTTTTTTGTCTTTCCTGAAAATTTCAGGTCTTGAAAGTTATGAGGTTTTATCAGACAAGTAACGATAAGTGAAAGAAAGGTGATATATACAGTTCTGCCACTGTCCACTGACTGTCGAATATATAATTCTAGATCTTGTCGACTTCGGAAACGCTGAACGAACCCATTTCTCGCAACGATCCGTCTGACATTACTGATTTGCCAATTCTCCTGTCATTGTTACCACAATTAAGCATTCACCTTACATCTAATGTTATAAACATGTGGTGATCAAAAAACTTTATTTTGGTACTTGCTATAATAATATGTTTAAGCTGTGTGACTTTGACAGCTATTTAATTGCGGTGAAATCTTCGATATTCGTATCTTGATAATTGTATTCTTTAACTATATTGATATCAGTTTCAAACAGTATGATTTGCTCTGAAAAAAAAATAATCTCAATCGATAAATTCACATCATTAGATTTTAATCTTAGATTGCATAGGAGAAAGGATGGTATCTTTGACAACACACGAATGCACACTTTTCATCTATTCATTGATTTATTTTCATTTATTTATCCATTCCTTTATTTGTTTGGCTTGGAGACGTAACATTGACGTTAATGATTTCTGACCTGTGATGAAAAATGACCAAGAAAGAAAAAAATGATATGATAAGAGCAGTGAGTCAGAAGAATGGAAAGATAATAGGGATTTTCAGGCTAGAGAGTTACCTGCCCACTAGGGAACATCCATTGATTTTGGTTTCCTTTGATACACACACAGTACAGTTGAAAAGATCAACATCTTCACATTTCGGATAGGAAAACTGACCCGGAGGTTTCCAGGTAGCAAAGACAGGGTTGTCGTCTATAAAACGTAGAAAGGATTCCAAGCTGGAATAATTGTCTGGTGTATTCTCGAAGGTAAAGCCAAGTTCTCCTGACCATGTTAAAGGTTCTCCACTCTGGTTAAAACATCTCCAGCAATAATAATTACGAAAGTGATAGCCTGAAACAGAGTCAGTAATAGGGAAGATGGCATCCACTGTGGGAGGGACTTTGTGTGATTGACACATTGTTTTGTCGTCTTCTTCGGCTGTATTTGGACACATGGATATCAGCATGGCTTCCTTCTTGGGATCGCACAGGGAATATTGAGAAATGGAGGATATGTCTTCGTCAGGGTAAGGAACCACTGATACCTTCGGGAGAAAAAAAAAAGTGAGTTGGGATTCCAGGACGAAGATGTGAGTTATGAACGTAAAAGAAAAAATACTACACCACTTATTATGGAGAAATTGACATTGGAGTACTGAAGATGTTAATGAGAATAAAACAGGAATGAAACAGTATACTATGATAATACGGATAGTGCTCTGATGACGGTATTGTTGTCAGTACTAATGACAGCTTTTTTTGATTTTGTACGGATAAGATCTTAAGTTGACAAATATTGATTTTGTTTTGTTTTGCTTTGTTTTACTTTTTCATTTCCGGGGAAATAGATCACGGTATCAATAAAACACTGCAATACTCAGAAACACTAGAGATGAGCGACACCATAACCGTGCATAATGAAAGTCAGGCATTCTGACTGATCTTAAATTGGAACACAGATCTTCAGAATCTTGTATTTGTGGCAAATACAAAAATCGACGAAAAATCTTTTGGTTCTTAGTTAACTCATTCAAGGTGTTACATTTTCAATTTCTTACCTTTTCTCCATTGAATTCATTTGGCTCACTTGTTGCAGTATCTAAGATTGGTTGCCCATTTTTATGGTCATGCCTGTGCTGGTTATTTGGAGGGTGTGAGGTGCTGTCTATGCCTGTCCTCTGTGAGTTAGCGAGAACGAAAACTGTCCGTTGCCCTTGGTCTGTGACATTGAGTCCCTTTACAGTTGTCACATTGATAGAGGTATCGCCAGTGTTACAGTTGATCAATAAAGCCCAAATGATACTCTGTGCCTGTAAAATCTTTCGTGTAGTCCGAGGCACACCGTTCATCGCTCACATCTGGCGTATTGGTAGCTCCAGAATATATCAGGGAATCCCTCTTCTTGTAACTGTTTACAACCTGAGTGATGGCTCAGGTATTTAATGGACGAAACTCGAAATGTTCAGGTGAAAATTCATATATAATGATGATATACCTTCCAAATCAATATCATATCTATGATATAAATCTGCAACAATACCCAAAATAGACTTATGGACTCGAAAACTGCTGAATGGATCCATATGAAATTTGGCACACAACAATGTTGCATATGGATCTGTATTTCTATGTACATAAACCCGAATAAAGCTTATTATTTTTGACGTTATTCTAGAAATGCGATAATGATAAACTCGCGAGGGTACTTGTCCATTCCATAATATGACGCGTTCAAAACACGTTTTTTGTTGTTGTTGTTGTTGTTGTTGTTGTTGTTGTTTTTTAGTAATATTCAGTGTAATATCCAAATTATCAACATAGTGGTGCGCACACTTTTAAGTCACAGGACAATGTCAGTTTGGCCGTGGGTTCTCTTCTAGTTATTTTATAAGTATATAAAAACTCTGACTATTGATGCTCATAAATGCCAGCTAGGCATAAATTTACTTAAAACCTTTTGCTTCATTTGATGGTAAAATATAGCCAGTTATTAATAACGCCATTCACTATAGTTCACTATGTCTAGTTGAAGAAGTTCTTCACTGTGTTGTTCTTTTTGTTGTTGTTGTTGTTTTCTTTTTTTTTTTCTTTCTTTCTCTTCCAAAGTTTTGAAAGGCGCGTGTCAAGAGCAGATTAGTGGAGCTCTAATGAGATAATAAGCTGCGTCATTTCATTGATTGAAATATGGGTTAAAAATGTTGGAGTTCTATATAACTTGTCGCTGTACCCAACTATCTGTCACATACAGAGTCAATTAGACGTTTTAATCCCGACCGTTAAGAAGATTTCATGTGAGAAATGATTTCATCTTGTGTCATGAATTTGTACAGCTATAGTGTGTACAGCTATAACACACCAACTTTATTCATTTGTCAATACTGAACAGGACACTACATAATATTGTCATCACTACTACTGTCTGGACTTGTTGATTCCATTAATAATAGTGATCACCTCTGAGATGACGTCCAAATTCGGAAAATGAAAATCTTTATTTCATTCCAAAGCTTTAATTCCCGCTCATTTCCTTTAGAAGTATCTTTTTTTCTTTCTGCCAAATTAAAAACAACTATTAAGCTATTAATGAGCCTAATCTTGCAAAGGAAAATTGGATTAACGTTTAAAGGCTATTTTAACAGGGCTGTAACATATATTTCCTCATTACCATAATCTTCTGTGTGTCATCTTCAGTCTAATTTAATGTTGGCTTTTTTTTCTCCTTATGTATTGCAAAAAAAAAAAAAAACACTCATACAAACAAATAAACAAAAAATATGCAGACTATCTATCTGTCTGTCTATCTATCTATCTATCTATCTATCTATCTATCTATCTATCTATCTATCTATCTATCTAT
>JBCEWB010090839.1:0-12476 GCA_039654565.1 Peronia peronii
TGACAGCTGATTTATGACCGCAGCGCGGGTGGCCAGTCGGGGAATTGGGTCGGCAACTAGAATACCGCTTTCGCTACAAATTAAACAGCCGTGACAGAAAAAAAAAAAAAAATTTCCATTAAATCATAAGGATATCTTGTTTAATAAATTTAACTTCTACAATCATGAAGATAAATCTTCTGGTGAAGTTAAGTTAGTTGCTCTGGAACTCAAACTGATTACATGAGCATTACTTTGGAGTTATAGCAAAAATTTATGGAAGAGTGGAAAATATTTTTGGCCCAAGAGCAGCACATTATTGTTTACATCAAGTTAAGAGACTGATCCTGAATGAAAGACACTACAGGTGGTCATACTAAAAAGTAATTGTGTTTCAATTCCATTCCATTCCTTCCCCTGTGGTAGAAAATTTATAGAAAAATTGACTTGGTAAGCGGAGGCAGTGTAAAGTTCATGGGCAATAAAAAATGAATGAAATTAAGAATTTGCATGGATAAATGGAAGGGGACAAAATGAAGAGGACTATTGAAAATCATAACAGAAGGTAAACTTGTAGGACATTCTACAAATTGTCAGGATGCTATGAACCCACAGTTTCTTTCTGCAAAGTTTCTACGTCTCGGTCTTGGCTGGTAGCTTCATACTGGTTACACTGGCTACAGACTTTCTCACCCACCTTTTCCACATCTTCAACAGATGCTGTGTTGTTGCCAATCAGGAAGTCTCTGATTCTCTGCATCAGAGCTTCCAGGTCCATCTTGGTGCTCTCTGTCATGTTCTTCACACGCACAGCATCGTCATAAGCCATCTGTGCCTCAGATTTGGCCTCCATAGAATCTCGCTTGGCTTCCTGCATCTGTCAATCCATCGATAAAAAAGACAATAAGTAATGGATAATAATGTTCTGGAGTCAAAAGGAAAGCAAGTCATCATCACATGCAACATTTTAAACAAAAACCTCAAACTTAGATTTCTACTTTCTATGAAATCTGAAAACGTGAAGTGCTGGGGGGTCAAAGGGAAAGCAGGTTTCATACATGCAATCTGTTTCACACACAAAACCTGAGACTCAGCTATTTACTTTCCATAAAATCTGACAGCACCTACATGAAATAAACAACTGAGTACTGCTGAAGTAGACAGACAATACATATACATGTAGTACTAAGTTTTTGACTGCCACCCTCCAACCATTGTTCTGCAAGCATAATAAATTGTAAATATTCTCAAACATAATACACAGTCTAAGTTGTGATATGAATACTGTTCTGTTATTTTGTTGTTGTTGTTGTTGTTATTCTTTTTTTTAGGTGGGCAAAAGTCAATAACTTTCAACATGCAAGAGATGACAAAATAGATATGGATAGGCCTTGGCAATGACAGGTTTGAACATTGTAGTACACTAATAGGGTTATTTCGTTCAGTGCTTAACAGTCAGGTGCCTTGTTAGATGTACGCTTTCAAAGAACCGGAGAACATATAAGAGAGTCTCCATTGGGTCTGTCTGGGTAAAAACCGACTGCACGATGCTCAAAGCCTGTCTCTATAGGAGCAAGCACTAAATAAATGCCATCTTTTATCTGATATTATTCTGGAAATTGAAATCATATTTTAGTATATCATTACAATTGACAGCATCCAGTATCACTAAGGTCAGTGCTAGACAAAGACACAATATAGACATTGCAAATGTCTACAGCATCAGTAATGGGCAGGGGTGGTAAACTGATCACAGTAAAATTTTATTTCCATATCTGGGAAATTATAGCTCTGGAATTACTGAGAAATACTCACTGCTTCAAAAACATTGTGGAAACACTAAGAAGTGATTTGGAATGGTGAGAGATGCTGAACTGTTTTGCAAATCTCAACATTTCACAAAACATTTGAAGTGTTGACAGACGATGATATAAGTTTGTTTAATGAGGTCTTTCGGGAGCAATCACTTGACAATCGCTCACACATGGCTTTGTCTATATGGTGTCAGTATCTCTGAATGCTCATCATTGGTCAAGAGTTGCCTGCCATGTGCAGAGTATCTACACAAAGCAGTGTATCAGCAAAAATTTCTCAACCATGTGACCAACCTCAAAATACCTCATTGGTGCCCACTACATCAACTAGCTTTCAATCTGGACTGAATTACTATATCTCCAGACAGTGCATTACTCCGAAACTTGGCATTTGAGGTGAAAAATGACTCCTGAGAGTAAAAATTTATTTTCAGTCTGAGCTGTGGATTGTAAACAAGTCTGTCTGACTGTTACTCTTCAATTATTCCTGCTGTATAAGTCACTTACACTGGGAATGATGACTTCAGTGGCATTCTGGGTCTTGGCATTGAGGAGTTCCTCCGCTTGTGTGGCCAGGCTGAGTGCAGTTTTCGCTGTGGTGACAGCACCGTTGCATCCATCACCACCACACCTGCCGCACCCACCACCTCCACACAGAGGTGAGCAAGGCTCTCCAGGTTGACCACATACCTGTGACACAAATCCAAACAGATCTATAAGTTCATGATCTGCTCATAAGATATGTCATGGTAACACTTCATATTGCACTAAGGTTCCCTGGTTGAAATCATCACTGTTCTATATAATGGTTTTGAATTGAACTAATCAAGACTTAAGTTTATGCCAAAATACAACTGATGTCTCATGGCATTTCTGGTCATGAGAGCTATTAGATCTTTTCTGAAATTCTTCCCGTGTTGTCATACGTGGCATAGGGCTGTCACAATCTTCTTCCATTCTGATCTTCTCTGTGCTGTCTCAATCAGTTCTCTCATATTCTCTAATCCTGCTTCTTTGGTCTCTCTCAAGATTGTTCTTCTAAGCATCTCTTTTGGTCTACTTGTCTTTCTTCTGCCTTCGATTTTCCAGCTCTGTGCTTGTTTTGATATTCTTGTGTCTTCCCTTCTACATGTGTGACTGATGTAGCGCCATCTTCTTTTTCTTCAATTACTTTTGCTATGCGGGACTGCTTTGAAATTTCCTTATTTCTTCTGTTGTACATTCATTATTATTATTAGATAACGTCATTAAAGTAGAAATGCTCCAATACATTGATGCATTAATTTAACAGAATAATAATTCAAATTATTCAAATGACTTGTACCATTAATTTTTTTTCTCAATATCTGCAAAAGATGAAAATGATTTATGCCATTATCATAGGCTTTTTCTGAAATGCAAAACAATCAGAGTGATTGTTCTTCCCAAATAGTGTCCGGGTAGTCTTTCGGGGCATTCTAAAATTTGAACCATGTAGATATATTGTTTTGAACATGCAACGTTCACTTGGTTGAAAATTGCAAGAGGTGCAACTACTCAGCAAATGACATCGTTCTTTCATTAACACTTAAAACTCAACTATGTGACTGCAAGTGTAAACAGCATTCACAGACCAAGAACAAAGAGTTTATTATTACAGTGAGAAAACATAAAACAAGATCGCTATAAAAAGTTCCATTTCATTCACAAAAGGCCCTATAGAGCAATGATGATATTATGCTTGTAAGTCCAGATCCAAACTTTTTTCTTAGCTCATGTTCTTAGTTCATGTTCTCATCTCAATGATGATGAAACAATCAGGTATGATGACAATATTGCTGTAAGGTTCTCTTCCCAAAGTACATATTTGTAAGTCTAGGAATTCAGGGTGTCCATAAAGTCACTATTCATTTAGGAGGAAAATGACTCTATGAAATAAAATTCTTTGTGGGAACTGTTTCTGGGAAAATTTACTTGGACAAATTGAAGACTGTCATTATACCTTCGTTGAAACAATAACCAGATTTTCCCCCTTTTAGTCCAACCATGATATTTCTTTACTTCGAATAACAGTACCGAAACTTTACAGACATCTCTAGACATGACTCAAAACTAATTCTAGCAAACTACATAACAGACATTAAGGTAATGGTGGTGTAGCAAACAGATTCTCTGTGTATTGTGATCATGAGCTGGAATTTTGGACCAGAAAGTTAGAACTGTTTCACTGTCTCTATTCCTGCCTGGGTGATGGTTTCTTTTGGTTCTCCATGACAAAGTTGCTTGGATTCTCTCCCTCACACTGGACTATTTAGACATGACCAGTATTTATATTTCATACTCTGGAATGTGAACATATGCTATAATCAAACAAGAAAATGCCAGTGTCCAAAAATAAATCAGAATAAATTAAGCACATACCAAGCACATTTTTTATTTTAGCTTAGAAGGCATTTCTTACCATCAGTAGATAACACATTAACACAACTGTTATTCCAGAAGCATCTATAAGAGAATGTGTTCATCATATAAATGATATTTCTAGAAGAATTTTCTTATATACACAGTTTTTCTAAACAAATATGTTTGTTCCAAAGATGATATTTCTGGAGGTATGTGCATGTGTATTCTGTGATGGCAGCTGACTTCTGTTTAGAAATGGATTCTATATAAATTTTCAAAAGGCCTGTGAAAGAAAATGACAAGAAAAGAGCTGTTCACCACTCACCATGTTATTGATATCAGACAAGTCCTTGGTAAAATTTTTTATGTCAGACTCCAGGCTGTCCAAGTCTTCAGCGTTCTTGGCCAGCTGTTCTTTAAACGTCTGTTGTCTGTGGACAAAGTAGACAAACCATGCATTCAACTTCTTCTCTTCATTATTTCATATTTATTGTAAAAAAGTCTTTGTGGAAGCATACTAATTTACATTCTAACATAACATACTGTCACTGAATTAGGATAATGGCATATGTCAAGACTTATCCAATAATGCAACTGATGTCTTATGACATTTCTGAGCATGACAACTATTACAATACCACTAAAAAGAGAAATGCAGCAATAGAAATATAATTCAATAAAATCACCGCACCAAACAACAAACAACACTCAGACTGCTATTTACTGTATAATGAAGGTGTTGTTTAACACTAGAGAATGCTCTAATGAAATGTCTCTTGTTCTTAAAGTGCTTTTTAGCTGCACACTGAACTCAAGGTTGCCAACCCCATCATGGTGGAATCAGGGATTTCCCTTTAAAAAAAACAGAGATTTTTGACCTAAAACAGGGATTTTACACACTAACTAAGAAGAATCTGATGCTAAAACTTGTTTTGCAGTATCCAATCAAAGAATTTATGCACATAGCAGTTATTTTATACATAATGTCTAATGCATAGTATTTCTAAATAATGCAAAATCCAGGAAATGTGTATAGAAAAATTCAGTCACTATCTACAATTAATTTCTTGGTCTATCTGATAGTTTGATGAATGTAAACGTCACAGAATATTCTGGTCTAGATCTATATATATCATGTACATATATGGTATATCAATATAAAATATCACTGTGAAAGTACAACATGAAAACCATAGTGGAATTTATAGTGACATCCAGCATGATCAGAATCAACAATTATAGCAATCTAGGATATCACATAACATTAACCATATCTTTGTTCCTTCTGTGTTTCTGTACTCCCTCCCACTCCTGCCTAATGGAATAAAATGTTTCTTCAAAATTTATGGTATTGATGTGATGCTAAGAAGAGCGAAGTTGGATGGGAGATGAGAAATCTGTGCTAGTTCTCGTCTCTGTGTGATATCAAACTTGCCTCACACTGTAAGGTTCCGTACATCGCCAGTCGTTTTGTCCTTTGAAGTCGGGTACCTATTAGCTGGACAGACACTGAGCCGCTTACATAGGCTAAAACTACATAACCCCCCCCCCCCCCCCAAGGCATTTTTTTTCAGCAAATGAAGTGAGAAAATCTAGAGAGGGGGCTGGGTAATATCAGACGCTCAGTAAATGCTCATGGCATCACATAGGTAGATCTAGATTAGATCTAGATCTGGATACAGGTGAAGCACTCGAAGCGACATGGATCCACTCAATGAAATGAGGTCACCGGCCGTAACATTACACAAGCACCCGTTGTTCTGGCTTAGAAATCGCATCATATACATAATTTCAAACAAGAGCACTGCAACTCTGTTTGATTATGACAGCGAACATAAAGCATTAAAGCCCAATCAAAAACATAGATCTAGGCTAAGCTCCGGATGTCAAACCACCAAATAAGCAAAGAGAATTTGTAGCTTTGTTAATTTGGTTGTTTTTTTTTTTGTTATTATTGTTATTACCTAATTTATGAGAAACCCAGGATTTCAAGCAATTTTCTGGGTGCTCGGGATTTCGCTTGAAATCTGGGAAAATCTCGATTTTTCTGGGAGGGTTGGCAACCCTGTTTATTTCTCTGAAAGTTGCTCTTATTGTAAAAAGAATCACAATTAATTTTGTGTTTGTCTTTCAAGTTTCTAAGATTACTAAGGCAATTACCGCATCTCAACAAGATTCTCTGTCTGATCTCGGATTCTCTCAGATTCGCTCAAGAAACGCGAGGTGCCATCCACTTGTCTTTGTGCAGAAAGTGACTTCCGTTCTGCCTCCCGGATCTTATCAAATGCACCTGGAAACAACACAAAAATGACATCTGAACCTCATATATTGTGAAACCATTAATATGGGGAGGTAGAACAGCCAAAAAATTGCCAGCAACTATGGCTGTGAATTCTGAAAGCTTTTAATGCATCATGATGGTACAGGAGGAATGAAAATGTAATTATGATGGCAAATGCGGAAAAATGATCATGATTACTTCATTGAAGATTTTCTTAACTCATTTTTCACCAACAACAAACATGTTGTCACTGCTTGTGCATCTGTTTGTACAACATTATAACCCATGCTGTCACAAGTAAAATATGAATAGATATGATATTTTTCACTCATCATTGTTGAATTTTGGTTTCTTAACTTTCTATACCAAGGTGATATCAGTTTGTGACCAAAATAACCAATGGGCAGCAGAAAAAAATACATTTAACTTTTATTTTAGATGTGAATTTCAAGGTGAAAAAGACATCAAATGTGTGTATTGTTGTATATCATTCCAAGGATAACAAATATCAGATTTATTGGTGTGAGAAGTGATGACAGTATGAAACATAACAGATGCTGTGCAGTTTCATCAAAATCTGAAGAAAACAAGTTGAAGAAATGAGACACTTTCATTCTAAATGAACACTATTTTCAATTTAATTCCCATCAAGCTGATACACAGTACTTCGTGAGGGTTTTTGAAAATGTCAGGAGACACAGAAATGTAAGTGTTTTGGTTCAATTAATTTTTTTCTTTGCTGTGAAAATCCACAACAGTACATGCTTCTGCCACCAATTTCAAATAAATCAAGTCAACAGATGTTCTTAATTTTTGTAATGTCTCATATTTTGACATCAAATATGTGAAATAATGTGTATACGGAACAATTTAATGCTGCAGCTGCGAAATATCACTTCGTTATCTTATGCCTCTTCGAAATGTTTGATAGCTATCTCATACTAATAGCGATACATCAGTGTATGGTATAAAAGGTGATAGCTGGCCTACCAATGTATTGATGTATGATATACAAAGAACTAAGACATATTTATTTTTTGTACATGCTGCATGACATGCATCTTCAAAAGGTATTCTCTAATCATCCTGGTTTGTTGCCAATCTCAAAATAATTTGATGTAATTTCTCGTATCAATTATGTCCTAGCTGGCAACATCACAGTCTTCAATCTTCCTCCCAATCCCAACCTCATAATTATTAGTTTCTCACCTCCTGCTTCCTGGATCTGCACATTGGTGGCATTGGCTTCCAGCTCTTTAGCCTGAGCTTTCAGATTTTCCACCTGATCCTTTAGGATGTTGATCCTGAAGCTGCCCTTTTTGACACGGCCAGAGGTGTTACGCAAGTCCGTGTCCACCTCATTCAGAGCCCTGGTATTCTGGGTCAGGTTGTTTCTGGTCAAGAAAAGTTTGGAGATTGAAGTCAATGCTTCACACTGTTAACTATAAATCGTGTATTTTGTTATTTCTCAGAGACAACAACAACAAAAAAAAAGACACATATAACTGAAATATATCACTAGCTTTTTTTAAAATTTCATTATGGCAACTGCTGACATGAGCGTTATATTTATAATGTTATTTTTAAAAGAAGTATTTTCGATTTCTCTTTAAGCTTTTGTCCCTGTTGCTTATTTATTGTACAAACAATCATACTAAATAATTTCTGTCAATTGCTTTTTTCCGTGTGTTTCATGACGAAAATCTCTGGGCCCTAAGTTGTCCTTTTAGTCATGCCAAAGTCGTCCTTTTAGTCTTACCAAATCTCTGTATAGATGATGTGCCTGATCTGTGACTCTGTATAGATGATATGCCCAATGTGCCTGATGCCAATATTGCTACTGGCTTATGCATTACTCTTAAACAAGTTATTTTGACCATCACCTAAATTAACTCTGTTTGCAATTACAAGAGGTACATAACTAGCATCATAAAGAAACAAAATCTCACTTTTTATTTCGTCATGTAAAACATGGGTAACAGAAAATTCTGAAAAATTCACCATATGATGAAAATGTGTTTTCTTTTCCCACTGTGATAATTTTTTCAGAATTTTTCACCTTACATGCTTCAAGTAATGGGAGCTAAGGAGATTGTTTCTTCCTTTACAATGCCTGTGTAAAATCTCTTGTACTCAGCAAAAGGAAAGCAACTTAGCTGGCTGAAGAAATGGCTCATTCACACAATGAAAATGTCACAACAAATGAAATGAGCCAGGGATCAATGTTTTGTTGAGAATTACCTTAGAATTACCGGATAGGAGTTAACTTTCAATGTGAATATCTCAGCACAGATGAGATAATTAAATAATGTGTTTGTTAGTAATTAAACTTACTGCTGCCCTTTCCATTCACGCAAATAATTCTGTGCATAAAAAAATTTGACATTGACTCATTTCATGTCTGTGCGACACGTACATGTAGTACTATTTGACAGAGGAAAAAAATAGATACATCTGTCTCAGATAACTAATCTATATGGAACTATTTCGGTGACTGGTCACTTCAATTGGGTAATGGATCTTTTTGGGTGATATGTCACCTAAATAATTTTCCTTATCATTTTCATGGGCTAGGTTAGTAAGGGTTAGGGTTAGGTTAAGAGTTAGGATGATACTACTATTTACTGTTTATGTATACTATATATTTACTATCACATGTCACCCTAATAGTGAAAATGACGGGGAGAATTACTATCCAGATGACATACCACCTAAACAGACAATACCAATATTAGTATACTGACTTAAGATCCACACAGTGTATCTCCATAACCCAACAGCTGGATTACAATAATTAGTCTGTATGACCAAGGGTTTGACAAAATGACATACTTGATCATGTCTAGCATATTCTGGATTTCCTGGATATCAACCTGTGTAAAGTTGACCCCAGACAAAATCTTCTTGATCTCATCAATGTTGCTCTGCATCAAACGGAACTCTTCATCGAAGGCCTTGATAGCTCCAGTCACTGACACATCATTGGCACGCTGCACAATATCTCGGGTCTGGTCTACAAACATGACAAAATGAATAAAGACCATCAGCTAATTCTACATTATGCACCAAAGTTCAAATGATTTTCTGCTATAAAATGCAAAAATGATCAGAACATTTAGACTCATACATTTGCCTCTTGCAAAAATAATCAGAATTTTAGCCCTGATACATTTGCCTCTACATTATGTTATCTTTTTGCCTTTCAATGTATTCTGGTGTGATCTGAATTAAGATGATTAAATTTAAGAATGGAATACCTCCTCAAACTTCAAAGACATAGACAGATATATTTTTTCTGCCTGCATTTACACCACTGAAACAGAGGATGTTTCTTGTGAAAATATGGATGATGTTTCTTGTGAAAATATGGATGACTAATTAATCTGATAATACCCTTTCTGAATGCTAATCTAGCAGCAAAATGCATTCAAATACAAGCCAGTTACTCAGTCAACTAGTATATGGCTCTCAAAGCCCAGTTTTCACCTTTTAAGGCGATCTGTGGCTGAAAAATATCGGTATCAACAATTTTTTTCAAAATTTTGTTCTTCCGATATTCCATTCCCATAACTATTTTTCTTCGACCCCATACCGTTATTGCCCCCCCCCCCCCCAAAATGTTCATAAAAGGGTTAAACTGGCATTTTAGATAACCATGTATGCGCCCAATAATTGCTTTTTCCCTTTCTGATAGCACAAAAACGTCAAACTTTACGCCTTGACAACCATGCTTCCTGTTATCGATAATTAGGACACATCAGTATCGTTGGAAAGCTTACTCTGAGTTCTATCAAGTCTTTGTATTACTGTGTTGATCTAAAAATAACCCTGGCGTCAGTGTGCTTAGCAAGCATGAGATCCATTCACCTAATTTTGCTGTCCACGTGAACATTAGATGACCTTGAAATACGCGATTCGCTGAAGAGCGGAGGAAGTCTACTCTGACTGGTTACATCGTAGTTACACCTTGACCTTTGCCAACTTCTGCTGTAAACAATGCGCTTGTACATCACTTGTTGTTTTCTCAGTTTGACATTTTTTACCAATCAAATCCCTAAAACGTTTTTATTTCTTGTCTAAATTGCTTCAAATTTGCAGGAGACAACAATCAAGAAGTGTTCTACAATAAAATAACGCCATTTTTTCATTAAGGGGTGTATTTTTAAAATAAAATTGAATTGATTTTGAAAAATGTAGTTTTTTTGACAGGCTGCATTATTACAAAAAGTTGGATGCAATATCTTGTAAACTAAAATAGATATAAAAAATCTGGCGTTATTTTGCTGTAGAATGATGCTCAGAATCTTTATCCTCAAAATTTGAAGGCAATAGCTTAAAAAATAGCAAAGCCTTAGGACTTTAAAGTTTGCCTTAAATCGTTCAATATGGCGGCTGTTTATGATGTTATCATGGCAACTGTGTATAGAGGGCAATAAAACTTCACAGAATCTCAATTCCTATTATCTTGTTATCATTTGTGCACCTTCAGAATGGAAGTTTTCGTTGATTTGACAATTTTAGGATTTTCAGCAGCAGATCGCCTTAATACATGCAGGATCTGATTTAAAAATGCGATCAGTAACACTTGTAAAATTTCAAAGAAGTAATACCTTTGTATGCATTACATGATTTATTTTAACAATGCTTTACAAAATGCATTATGTCTGGCAAAACAAACTATTAATGTTTTATATGTTTTGCAAGACGCTGTTATTCCTAACAAAAAAATCACCTTTCTCAAAATGACAAAATTGGATTTACCTCACTATTTATATACAATACATATAAATCACTACTAACAGCATTATTTCTGTTATGAAAGGAGGCATTATGAACTGAGCTGAAAAGTACAAAAAGAAACAAGTTTCTCACCCCGCAGGTCCATGATGATTCTGTCCCAGTTATCAAAGCACTCGCCACATGGCACACAGTTGGGCAGGTCACCTGTGGTACCACGAGCACAACGGTCACACTTGTAGCCTGTAACTCCATCCACACAATCGCACTGGCCAGTACGGCGGTCACACTGGCGAGCTCTGGAACCTTGAGGGTTGCAGTCACAGGCTAGAAAGGGAAAAGTTCAATTTCAAGTATTAGGATGATATGAGCAATATTAGTTTGAAACAGATGACCAAAAAATAAAACATAACACAAAAAAAAAAAAACATAACACTAACCTTTACTGAATCAAAATAGAAATGAATACTTATTTACAGTCATTTACAGCTCTGTAACACTACAACTTCAGTGCTTTCAGCTGGGATGCCCTATGCCAGGGAATTTTTCTCTACTTTGTCCACAATCAGACCGGTTGCACCAAATTCTCTATAATTTCCCTAATATGTACAGTGTCCTGCTAATTTTGCATGACTATTCGCTAAATATGTTCCTCTACCTCCTAAATTCTATTTCTACATTTGTTGAAGCATATTTATGTGTGAAAAAAAAAGATTTCTAAGTGTATTTTTATGTTTCTGTTAATCTTTAGATCTACATCTAGAACTCAGATTAGTGACTGAGACATGATACTGCTTGATCTAGGTCTAGATTTAACTGAGATACCTTTATCATTATCACATTCATTAAAAAGATCTTCACTAGCACTATACGATCATTCAGAATCTCAGCTAACACCTCTGATGATGTTTCCAGTTCCAGTTCCAGTTTTTAGGTTCGGTCCCTTTCGGCATGCCCCGGCTGCACACAACCAATCGTGACTCGCTTCTGCCTTGTAAACGGCCGGGAAGGATGTAGAGTGGGATTTGGGAGACCATTCCCTTCCGTCCGTCCCATGTATTTTAAATTTGTAGCTGGGCCACGCCCGCACTACCAAAGTTTCGCTCAGACTCTCTTCTGTTGAGGGTGCTGCCCCGGTACACCGGGGAGCGCCAAGCTCATCTTCAGGCTGCGCTTGGCTTGTCCTGCTGAGACAGAGGACTCACGGGGCTTCCCAATTCCCGTGGTCCCTAGGCATTCCCCTTTCGCTTCAGTAGGGGGGATTGCCTGCCTTGTCCCGCATC
>JBCEWB010090850.1:0-12476 GCA_039654565.1 Peronia peronii
CGAATCATGATAGTGCATGCGGGGTATACGCGAGTGTGTTGTGAGCGATGTTCAGTTGACCGTAATTGTGTGCTAGTATGTGGTGTACATCGAGGGTCGTTCTCATACGTTGTTATACTCTCATGCGGATATAACAATCAGCAGTGGTCTGGCATTTACACCACCCTTATCATCCTCATTTTTAGATCGGTTTAGACCTTGCCTTAAGTCGAATGTGATCCATGTTAGACTCACCAGAATGTTACTGTCAACCTTGACGCCCTTTGAATACTTTGCTTCAGACTCATGGGATTTGCAATGGCTTATTTGAATTAGTGAAAAAGTGAACTCGCTGCACCTGAACCAATCTCTAACGATCTGATATAATTATACTCTATGCCACGCTTTGTTCTAATTAGAAGACAGCAAAAGGATGTGTCTTCCCAATTTCCTATATATTATCGACCTCTTATGTCTCGAAGTTGTACAATCAAAGTAGAAACTCAAGGATGCAATGAAAGTCTATGTAAACTCCAGTCGATGTGTTTAGCTAAAAACAGATCCAAGTGTTAATGTATTACCATGAAGAATTTATTGAAATTCATTCCTATGTGATGTCACTGGCTTTTTTTTAATGCAGTCTGCAGTAAGCAATAAATGTCAAGACGTAGAGGCGACAGCAGTGATCTTGTTGCACAATTACGTAACAGTTTTTACACTTCATTAAGTACAATTACAGATAAAGTTTGACATATACCTGTACAAGATCTTCTTCAGTTGAAATCGCTGCAATCTGACTGCATAGTTTTAAACCGTTGAGGTGAAAGTGGCATACTATGGATTGCCCATCCAAGATCTTATCCCATTAAAAGATCAATTCAATAATGAGGCAGCAAGTCAAGATATTAGAGACGCCTGCATGTGATCGATGACCTCAAACAGATTATCGTGCCTTTTTTATGATACTCTTCTGGTTTGAGAAAAATTGTTTCCCACTATGACCTGTCAATGAAAAATGTCCTGACCTGCCTTAGCATGCTTATCTAATAGTAAAAGAGGGTCAAGAAACACTGGCTGGCAACGATAGATCCGGCAAGGATAGGATTTCAGGATAGGTTGAGCCATTTTGAGAAAAGGGAAGGTAAGTTTGGTAAAGGACTTTGGCAATCTCATGGCACTGAAGAATTCATCAGGAGAAGTCATCTATACCAGGTATTACTATGAAAAAGATTATTTATAGTATTAAGAACCACAGCATGGAGATCGAAGATTGGTGGGCGGTTCGCTGATAGTTCGCCCAAATCTTCTTGTTTATTTCGTTCAGAGCGCAGATTTTATCATCTCCTGGAGAGCAAACTATACAATGTGCGATGTTTAATGGACGTGTTCTTGGGCCGTAGCGCGGCCGTGTTGTCAATGTTGCCATGGAAAGTTCAAACAAGAGCTGGCATTTCTCGTAGCCTCTCGACACTTCTCGAAAGAAAAGAAATTCTGAAGATAATCTTTGTGCTTTCATAGGGTCTAGATATTCAGTGTGGAAATGAGTAAATGACTCCCAAGTCACAAAACAAAACAGACCTGACGGAGTGAAAGAGAAGAAGGCAAAGAGAGAAGTACTCCATGCACCACCATTGCACAGCCGAACGTTTGGGGCAAGGCAAACTTGGGAGAGTTCGGATGATGAACAGGATTGGTCTAGTGATATAGCCTCAGTGTCTTAATAACGTACAGTGAGTTTTTAGTAATGTGATTTGTTATTTCAGGTTTAGCGAATTTCGAACACACTTTGTTCGTTTGGAACCTTATTAATTCATAAGTTTTTCCTATCTGATGCATGTTGTCGCCCTCTATTTTTTTTTTATTTTCTGGGATAAATTATCTTATCTGAAAGGTATTTCACCAACAAAAGAACTGAAATTAAACTAATAACAAAGAATTAATTGAGAAGGACAGATAACAGCAATAACAACAACAACAAAGGAGACAGAGGAAGTGTTGTGGACCTTAAATTCTTTTTTATGTTTTGTTGCTCTTCTTTGTCTGTTGTTTGCTTGCCTGTTCAGCATGATAAATCGGCCAGAAAGTGTGTGTGTGGGGGGGGGGGGGGGGGGGGGGGGGGGGGGGGAGAGAGGAAAGAGAGAAAGAGAATAATAAACAACAATATTTCTTGAAAGACAGAGATAATGAGATAAACCAAAATGTCAGCGCATTGGAAGCCACAGGAGTAAGAAGTCATACATGTGTGTCATTAATACATTGCCAGGTCCGTTCGGGAATCATAGCACAATTAGTTGCTCCCTTGTTGGAAATCAGTATGTAGGCTTAGGCCGAAAACAAACTGCTCCGTCCGATTAGCAGCCACCAAAAGGTAGGCGGCTGTCGTAGGAAAAAACGTAAATGTAGTGAATCCGTCAAACTGTCATCTTCCGGCGGGATTTTTAAATGTGAGCATGTGGTTGTTGTTTCTCAATGGCCACCTGTGAAGAAAAAACTTGCTTTATGGTGATGATGGAGAAGAAGAAATTTTCCAAGCCGTTCGATGTCAGTAGATCCAGTTAATAAAAGCAAAGGAATACAAATGGTGAATACCATTAGTTAATGTCTCAGCTGCGCAACGATGATCAAAAATTCAAAAATGAATTGTGTGTGTGAGAGAGAGAGTGAGAAAGCGTAAAGATATTGCTAGCCACTAGGCCTACATTTGCCAGGCAAAGTTGAATTAAAAAAAAAAATTAAAGAATCACTTTATAGGCAATAAATCGCAAAACCCGTACCTAATTTTTGGTGGCTGATTTCAAATCTGTTATCAAAAATAACATTTGATGAAAAAAAAAGGGGGTTTTAATTTTTGCGATTTTACGCTCCACCTGGGCTATTTTTAGACACGTGCAGGGAAGTGAACGAAGTTCGTCCGACAAGTCGAAAGAAGTGGAACATGCGCGCACTTCAATCCGACTGACCTCTGTCAGCCGGCGACAGCCGGAGATAACTGTGATTATACCCTCTGTTTTGCCTATATTTTCCTTCTTGCACCACTTCAATCCGTGACTTTGTTGCCGATTTTCTGTCGAATTAACGGACCAATATGCGCAGCGCCATTGCCCTAGGCGTGCAGCATAATATATGAGTGGCGAGCCACCATTCCCACCCCAGCCCCGGTACACCGCCAGCTCTGGTCTGTTCACACGGGTTGGGGCCAGGTGAACAAATTTAGCCTAGTTCATCAATCTCGTTACTAAAAAAGGTGTGTGGTGAACACTGTTCACAAGTCAACAGAGCTATTTGCCTGTGTATGAATCAAATTAGGCTGTGAACAGACCAGAACTGGCGGTGTACTGGGGATGGCCCGGGGCTAGTGGGATGGCGTAGCACCAGTGCTGGGCACGTTTGTTCAACCGGCTGGTGTGTGTGGTGTGTGACTATGTGTGCCTACGTCATCTTATTTACTGCTGTGAGTTGTTAATTATCAGTATCCAGTGCCTATTTTCAAGAATGTTTTTCAGCTTGCCATGAAGGCATATTCAGAAACACATTAGTTGACCATCTACATGTATCAGGGCAACATTGTGGATATTTCAGATTAAAATTAGTTTGACCTCTTGTGTCATTTATGTTTGTTTTTTTCTTTTTGCCCTTTATCTTAATGCTATAATGTATATTGGGTGGATGGATGGATGGGTTTTGAAGTTGCACATAAAATGGAATTTACCACAAAATCTGTTATGTCTGTTTGTCTCTCTGTCAGTCTCTTTTTCTGTCTATCTGGTTTGTAACCTAAAAGGAGTGTGTTTGATTCCATTCTGCTTTTAACAACAATGAAATATTAGAGCGTTTCCAGTTGCATAATGATAAAAAACAATTGTTCACACTTGCCGCACGCAACATACATAGTACCGGTAGTAGATTATACATCTTCTCTCTCTCTCTCTCCCTCTCTCTCTCTTGTTTCCCCCTCTCTCTCTTGTCTCACCCTCTCTCTCTCTCTCTCTCTCTCTCTCTCTTTCTCTCTCTCATGGGCTTATTTCAACCTAGATAATACACTGCATACTATACTATTTTGACGGAATAGTGATACATATTGTTAAAAACAAACAACTACAGCAAGTAAACTTGGGTACGGCCGGTCCAAATCTACAAAGTAGGTCACCACAGTTATGAGAACTGGAGAAAGCATTGTTTTGCAATATGTGACATCAAAATCCACACATTTCTTATTCAAGTGATGCAAATGTATAAAATAAACCTGTATGTACTAAAATCGTATACATGCCTTGCCTGCGTTCATGAAAATTGAAAGATAAATGTGTGAATCGGAGCGGTTGCATTTGCCTGGTGCTTGGAAAAAAATGCTGCACTGCACCAAGCCGACTGGACCCAGGGAGTGGTGAACTGCCAGCTTGCGGTCAACCGTGTCGCGGTCTGAGCAGCACCGTTGTTTTAGGCGTGCAGCATAATATATGACTGGTGAGTCACCATTCCCACCCCAGCCCCAGTACACCGTCAGCTCCGTTCTGTTCATACCCTTATGAGGCCAGTTTATGGCCTCAATAGACTTTTGGTCTACTGTGGCCACATGACCGCAATAACCCCTACCCTTTCTTTTATTATCCTTGCAGTTGTATGGTTGCCGCTATTGTATGTGTTGTTGTTGCAATCATCACAAAGATTACTGTTGTTCTTGTTGTTGTCGTTGTTGTCCGTGCTGGTGTTCTACTTCCATTTCTTCTTCTTCCTGCTCCTCTTCTTCTCCTATTTCTAATCTTCTTCCTCTGGTTGTTGTTGCTTCATCTTGTGTTAATGGTATTGTCGGATAATCTCATTCCAAACTTACACGGATGTTTTTTTAACCCAATCACCTCAACATTCCTCTCAGCCCCCCCCTCTCTCTCTCTCTCTCTCTCTCTCTCTCTCTCTCTCTCTCTCTCTCTCTCTCTCTCTCAAGAAGCTTTTTTTTTTTTTTTGAAGTGCATTTAACGTCCGTCCGCCCTGGAACGTCAATAGTGCCAGTGACAGACGTTTGTGAGCATGCCAAACAATCGGTACATGTATGTAAAGATGCTGTTAGATCTGCCAGAGAAATAATTCCATTACATCTCTCGAAATAAATACAATACTCGGCAGAATCCGAGCAAATCAATATATATCTGATATCCATTTCCCGACATTTGTATACAGTGTTCGATAGTAACCTAGCAGAGGTGATATCCACCGGTGACAATTTTGGATGCCATAACCCCCGCCGAGCATTTCGCTGACGACAATGTTATTGTCCGATTTATCACTGTTTTTATCGTCTTACGTGGGAGTGCAATTTCTTCCAAGCTCAGATGAAAAGGGCATAAGCTAAGTTGTGATCACGTCATCTGATTGACTGACACTTTATTGCTCCAAAAATTCAGTTTATCTGTGGATTTTTCGATTTTGTTTTTTGTGTTCACTGCTAATATTACAGCCACTGTTGCTGTAAAACTAACCGCTTTTTTTTCTTGTTTTAAATCTGAGCGGTAGAAGAAGGCAAAAAAAGGACTAGAAAATGGTTGGTTTGCAACATCAGAGGGTGGACAAGCCTCAGCTTCGCAGAGCCACAAAAGGCAGGAAGGGAGCGCAAACAAATGGCGAAGTCTTTGTGGGTTCATCGTTGAAAGATCTAGGCATTACGTGGTCATGCAATGGAATGAAAGGAATATGACGTTGATAACTTCTATAATTATTTCAGTCTTGGAATCTTTATGGTTATTTTTTTTTCTGCCCCCCTAAAAGGAAACTTGTAACCAGTTGTCGCATAACACGTGCTAGAGGGTATACGGACACTGGCTAACCCGTTGTTAATTTGTAACTAAGGTTAGTTGTTCGGTTGTCTAAATTGAACAATTTTTAGTCCCTGAATAACCTCCCCCATATCGAATGTCACTCCTCGTCCCCAGCTTGGTGTCATGAAGTTAGTGGGCGTACTCCTCACATCCAGGACATAGATATGTGCGTTTGTGTGAGGAAATGGAAAGGACAGCTTCGCCTTAGAGAGAATAACAAATGCTAACCACTTACATTGTTGAGGAGGAAGGAGAGAGGGGAGATTACAAATCATATGGGATGAGTTTATCAGATGGTCATGAGCACACTAGACGATTATTACAGAAATGTAATTAACAATTCAACATGAAAATTTGTATCTTAATTATAAAATGTCGTGCAGTTTCATTCCATAGTCTCTACCTTCTACATACTTTAATACAAGACAGTCAAAATAGAAAAACAGGTCAAGAGGTCCGAGGGGAAGCTCATCAAATCAGAGAGAAAGATAATAATAAGAATCTATAGCTGCCTCCTTGCTATCCAAATTAATATACTTCTGTCAAAGCAATATTTGTCCCTCTCCCAGATTTTGTCTTTGAAGGACTCATGTTTCATATGGTTTGCCAGTGATGCTTCTATCAAGTAACCTCTGTATCCCGACACGACCTCCGATAGTGTCAGAAAGCAATGCCTTCCTTTTTTTTTTTTATAGACGACATAAAACTTTGAATATAGATGTTTCGTTTGTTGTTGTATATGTGATCTTTATAGACACTAGCCTGCGGTTTCAGGTTTGCTTCTATTCCGGTAATGTAGTTTTTGAGAGCTTTGTGTTATTACACCATACTTTCATGTGCATTTCATCTTCAATAGTAGATATTTTGCAACACTGTTTGCATGAGGAAATCGGTAAAATAATTGGAGAAGGGTGAAGTAGAAAGATTAGGCCTACTGATATTCAAATTCTAAACTTGTCACTGAGGAAACATTTTACATATTCATACCATTTAGTTTGTGTGCGCGAGGCGATCAGGGGCGTATAGGAGATTTTGAAGATAATATCAACTTGGGGGAATTTCAGTGCTAAGGCTCCAGTGGAAAATCATGTGTCAACTGGTATCAGATAGAGACAGAAATATAAATGTATGTGAGTGTAGATAGAGGAGCGAACTGAAGGAAAGTGAAACAGCGTTGTCAGTTGTGGATTCTAGAGAACGGAATACTTGAACGTTGAAGAGCTTTAGTTTACAAAGCTGTTCCATAGATCGAAGCTGTATTAAGAGTTTTGTCTCAGACAGTGTGGTAATATTGGTATTGCGCTGATTGTAGTGTTAGAGCTGATGCTTCAGATAGTGGAAATATGAAGGAAACAAACCCAATGGTGTAATGTCAAACAGAAGACTACTTAAGCTTATGTGTGGGACGATGGGAAAAGATTGTGCGGTGTGATAGATATAAAGATATTCTGACTAAAGAATAAACGTTTCTTTCGTCAGTGCATAAATGAAGCAGGAGATCGGGAAACGTGTAAGTTCCGTCTGTCTTTACATTTCACCGGGGACATACCCCATTAATGCTCTCAATCAAACTGATACTTGACCACATGTTATTTTCCTGCTTGATTTCTTTTAGTAATAGATAACAAAATTATGCAGTGTGAAATAAAATATATCGTGATTGCTCTAAATAAAAATTTATTGTCTTTCTATTAAATCAACACTTTTGGGGATGATGTTTATTTTCTCTGAAAAAGCCAAATTGGCAGACCTCATTATTGAACAACATTTATAATAATCTATGACTCTTTTCCTTGCATTATTTCTATTACTATATCATTTTATTTTTGTTGAAGGATTAAAATCTTAAACTGAACTTTGAAAGAGCTTAATTTAATGTATCCATTTGCCTTATGTCACCTGGCGCTCGGATCAGTCTGTATCGTAACAAATGTTGAGTCGTGATAAAAAATTTTTAAAAATGAGGCGTCAAACATCCCATTGAAAAGGCAAACAAAATATTTTCTCCAAATATTTTTCAGTGGCAAAAAATCGGTTTTGTTTCACAATATTGCTTTTGTTTTTCTTTTCAATCATTGTGATCCTAAGAATATTTAGGACTGAACTATCCAGGTGAAAGATTTGGAGTGCTTAATGGCTTATGATATTGTAGGACTGATAACGCAAACTATTTTTGAACTGTCATGCCTATCCTCCATCTTTCCTTATCATCCTTCCTAGAGTTGTTTGTTGATTTTATTGGAACGTCACTGAGAAAAAGCGATAGTCAAGCATAACCTGGCATATTTACAACCACAGAGTTAAATAAGGTACCGAATCTCCGTCAGCTCTAAGAGCTGTGTCAACATTGACCAGACTTTTTCGGTGGGTTAGCCAAATGTTGACGTCAAGAATTGAGCAATTTCCTAGCTTAAGGCTTTGCTGCGCCATTGATTGCCGTTGGTGAAGCTCGACAGTAACCCATCCCAATATGGTACAGCCCTGGCCAGCAAAGGACGAGTCCACCTGGGGCTGACGCAGAAGTAAAAAAGAGAATCAATTTAATAGCACTTTCGAAGTGGCTTCCTACGCTACATTGAAATGCTAAATGACAGGTGAATGCATAATAAAGAAGAACTAAGATACAACAATCAGCGTGTTACATGTTAATGAATAGAATTCGTTTTGTTGCGAACCATGGTTATCTGTGCTTTGTATCAAAAGCATTATTTGATGGTTAATAACTTATGGAGGGATGGATGGATGGATGGCAGCAGGGACAAATGAATAGATAGATGAACAGCTGGATAGTTGAATAGATGGATGGATAAACGGGCGGACGAAAGGATGGACGGACGGATAGGTGGATGGATGGATGGATGGATGGATGGATGGATGGATGGATGGATGGATGGATGGATGGATGGATGGATGGATGGATTAATGGATGGATGGATGGATATGGATGGATGGATGGATGGACGGATGGATGAACGGATAGATGGATGGATGGATGGATAAGTTGACTGGTTTTAGAGCATAGGAAGCGATTGAAAAAGAAAGAATCATTTGATCATAATCAAATTCCACCGCTATCAGTATTGCCTAATTCTGTCTTTTAGACAAACCTACCAAACCTTTCCACTCCCCTCCCGCCCTGCTTGTTGGCGTGAGCGATCTTAAGTTCTATCTCATGGATATCAGGACGCATATCTCTCTTGAGCAAATTCTGATTGAAATCAGATGTCTCGTCGGTTTCTCGAGCCCCCTTCCCTTTCCCTTACAATTTCTCCTCTCCTAAATCCCCTTTTCTATTACTGTCCTTCCCCTTCCCCTTCCCACTCCTACACTACCCATCCTTATCCCATGATCGTGGTCAAGCGAGCTGACCCATACAATGACTTCCCCCTACGCTGACAGTTTCTCGGTGGCAGGGATTAATTCCTCCGTGAATGAGCGGTGTTTTATTCCTGGTCACTCGTCCCCTCTGTCCTTCGTCACCTTCCCTTCTCTCCCGCCGCCCATCCCAACCCTACCCAGCCTATAAAATCTACAGCCACTATGCTTACTATTTTGAAAAAAATATCTTTTTCCTGAAAACTTTTTTTTCTTCGACAAAATAGACCTTTAATTAACGATCGTTATGTTTTAAAATATTGAGGTTATTGTCTAATATCGCGGAAAGTAGTATTTGAATAAAATAAACTTAATAAAGTAAACTCTGATAGAACAGGTTTATTTGTCGAAGTACGTTGGCAAGGATATTGTCCCGATTGACTCCAGACTTCTTCAACTGGATTTGTTGACCTGCCTTTCTCCTACAAGCGTTCGGCTTTTGGTGTTCTCAGATAATGGAGATTCGGCTCGAACAAATCTGAATGATGAACAAATTACATGAGGAGTAGGCGAGGGTGGTGGACGTATGGGGGAAAATTGCCAAATTGATCGATTCTCTCTTGACCGATCTTGCACCTTCTCCCTATGGTGTTATTGTCTCCTAATCACTTCTCTTGTTCTACTTTTTACCTTTTATCTTCACTCCAACCACCAGGATCTCTCTGCAAAAATTAATGACATACGTTTCACGCTATTTCTGCAAATTAAATTATAAAGTCGGTCCGGAACAGCATCGATCAAGTCATCGAGGTTCCCAGTTAAAAGCAAAAAAGCTATGGAAGTCGATCCTCCTTTTGTTAAGTCCCGGTTTCGACAATCTGGTCAAACGGGTCTTGTTCCTATGAGCATATGTGAGAGAGATAAAAATAAGTCTCTAAAAACTGAAAAGTGAGAAAATCTCAGATAATGTACATGAGAAAATTAATCTTTACACATTTTTTGTAACGAACAATGTACATGCGTCAACAGTAATTTGAAGTAATCTGTGGCACCCTAGCAATTTTTGCTTTAAATGCTATGGCAAGCCATAGAGGTCAAGTGTATGATTCTTACCATTTATTTTTTTTTTTTTTTGTTATGACTATGTATGGGCGCTGAAAAATGGTTTTCGACACCTGTGGTATGGACATGATTATTACGTTTTGATACTATTCGTGATGTTTTCAAAGAGAATGGGGATCGTGATAACGAAAGGAAAAGATCAAATCATGTTATTATTTTAGCCACCGCTATGCACACAGAAATATCTTGGAAGAGACTTTTTAGACATTGATTATACGAGGAACCCTTACTAATGGAATGGAATTAGGCTAGGATTATCTCAAGACCGATTAAGTGGAATTCTTTGTTTAGCGAATTGTAGCTGAAAGTAATGAAGAGCAGGGACGATGATACATACACTTGTTATCATTATGTTGTTTTTATTGCTCTGCCTATTCTATTCTTTAGTTGTTGTTATTGGTACCGCTGTTGTCCTATCTGAGGTGGTTTTCGTTGTCGCCGGTACACTGTTACCTTCGGTGTTGATGATCATAGAGCTGCAGATATCATCAAGCTGTTATACGAGAAATGCCGTAGACAACGGGCTAAAGATTTTTATTGAAATGAAAATTGATACTATTTCCACCAGGGTTTTCAGACGATTGTGACCATTTACATCAATCACTTCTGGCGGACAATGTTGAAATTGTGGAATAAGAGATGAAATCTATGGCTTTCGGCTCACGCCGTTGTGTTATTTATTCGCTTAAGTCTGCAAGCTGAAATGCATGAAGTTATGAGGAATTAAGCAACATTTCTTTTAATGGAGAGTCGTAGCTTCAGTGGCTTCTCTGGCAGTGAAATCTGACTGCTAGCCCACTCCAATGTGTCTTGAATAGGTTAGGAACCTCAGGAATCTATAGACAGAAGCAAGCATGAGAAAACGGGCCTAAAGGCTTCTGCACGGGCAGGTTTCGAGTTTCACAGAATGCAAAAACGAGTTCAAGACAATTTCGGGATTAAGGGATTCATGCACACAAATACAAATAATGAATGTGATCACGTAAACTACTTGATGTTGTGTTTGTTATGTTGTAATTTTTGTTATTCTTCAATTTATTATCAAACGTGTCAGAATTCCTGACAAAGACAGCACCCAAGGGATAGCGATACACTTTTCAAAAAAGATCTTGCGGACATCCCTGGAAAGAGTAAATGCGGGATTATACCCTCTGGCCTCCATAGCTGGACTTTATCCATGTAAAAACGCTTGTGAAATATGGAATTTGATATCTTCTCTGGGGCAGCACTGTCTGCTTTCTGCCAGAGGAAATGACGTAAGCTCTTTGAAAGATTCAAGAACTTATTGGCGAGACATAGGAGCTGTGAGACCAAAGGCATGTCAATTGCTAACCAAATATAACGAATGAAATACAACAGGGCGCTCCAGGCACTTGTTTCTTTTTTCAATGCAGATATATTTATTTTTTAATAATATGCACAACAACATACAAAAAAAAACCTACAGGGTGTGGTTTGTCAGGTTTCAGCATATTTTCTGTGTAGGATGATTTCACTGTCCATCAAAGTGAAATTTATGAAAAGTCTTTTCAACGGAAACAAAAGAGTTCCAACATTTAGAGATTGTTGACTAAAACTAATGATCGATTTTATCACATTTGAATCAAAGCACTTTGGATCATACAGACACAACGTGGTTTTATTTTTGTTGGTGTTTTGTTTTTGTTTCTTTGTTTGTTTGTTTGTTTTTGTTTTGTTTTGTTTTGTTGTTCTTTTCAAGGAAACGTCCAAATCTCTCCTGAAGTATAAATTGTACAGGTTATATGGACATTGATGGAAGAGTTGCTGATCTTTACGTTTAGATCTGAGAATGAGAACGAGCTTTCTGTAGAGATCACCTGACCATGTTGGAGAGCAAGAACTGTGCCCTCACTTTGTCCTGTGCTATCTTCCAATCAGGCATTGTCTCATTAAGCAGGCTTCCATCTAACTCACAGAATTCAATTCAGTTAAACTTCGTTCCAAGATCATGGTATGTTTCCTTCATTTTTTTCTTTTCAATTCAGTGACATTCAAGTTTTTTCAATGACATGTCATCAGCTCCGTAATTTCTCTTTTATTTTAAAGTGTTGTTGTGCTATTGTTGTTATTGTTGTTGTTGCTGTTGTTGTTGTTGTTGTTGTTGTTGCTGTTGTTGTTGTTGTTGTCGTTTGTTTTGCTTTGTTTTGTTTGTTTGTTGTTGTTGTTGTTGTTATTGTTGTTGTTGTTATTGTTGTTGTTGTTGTTGTTGTTGTTGTTGTTGTTGTTGTT
>JBCEWB010090861.1:0-10114 GCA_039654565.1 Peronia peronii
CCCCCACACACACCTTCCCAATGTCATCTTTTTTTTTTTCTATCATTATTTCAACCGCATCTTAGAATTCTGTTCTCAAATTGGACATACAAATTGAATGTAGAACAGTGATGAGAGTTTTCATAATTTCCCTTGGTATCTTATCCTACAGATCTACTCGTCATTGACGAATCAATGAACAACAGTGACGGCGGCGATAACAGACATCGACAACAACAAGAGTGGATAGAGGAGTGAGAGCGGAACAGCCGGAGAGAGACGTTTATTTTGTGAATTGGCCGATCTGGTGTACAGAGACGTCTGACCTATAAACTGGTGTCTGGTCGTGAGCTCTAACATAGCCAGTGAGTACATCCATCCGTCTGTCTGTCTTTCGTTTTGTCTGTCTGTCTATTAGTCTGCCTATCTGTCTGTAAGCTTATCTGTGTTTTGAGGTTGTGTTTTAGTTTGTACGTGGGTCAGTGGGCCAGGCCTGGATGAGTCATTTATCTCATTAAGCGACTACACATCTGTCTGTCTATGTCTGTGCTTGTCTGATTAAGTTTGTACATCTCTGAAAGTGTTTGCTTATGTTTATGCATTTGAGTGATATTGAATGTTAGATTTGCCGCAGATAATACTTTTTTTACCCCAGCTTTCACATCTTCTTTTATCATTATTTTTGTTACAGACACCATGGATCCACAGCTGGAAGATTATCTGAACAAAATATTGGGGTCTCTCAACGCCGTAGCACAGAACCAAGAGAAACAGAGTCAAGAGCTTAGCAATCTAGCACAGCAGGTAGAAACCATAAAATCTTCAATAACTTCACAGAATGAGAGATACGAGGGAAAAAGTAGTCTGGCTGAGCTCACAAATATTTATAGACCTGATGTAGAAGGAGACAGTGAACGGACTGACGAAAGCTGGACATATGAATTGCAAGTAAGTTCTTTACCCCAGACGTCAGGTGATCTACACGTTTCTCTGTCTCAATTAAGTCACTCAATGCAGGATATCCTGACAGAGGTGAGAACTCTTTTATCAAATCAGACAGACAGTATGAATTCAACGTTAAAGGACGAACGATACTTTTTGAAAGATCAGCTGGGAAATGCCCAGTCAGAAATCTTAGAACGACTGGGAATATTTCAGCAACAGCCTATCTCTCTACAGCACAGAGAGGGTGAGGACTCAGAGGTAGATGTATCAGCACCAACAGGGGTCAACTTCTCTACACTTGAGGAGTTCAGAGCTGTGTGCAAAGATCTTGAAAGTTCCGTTCGTGGTGTGACTAGGATGGAGTTGCTTTGGTTAGAGAAAGAAATTAAGGACAAACTTTCTGCACTGGAAAATACAGTCAATGATCAAATAGCGGCACTGGATGAAAAGATGATGAGTTCAGATAAAAGACTGTTTGAGGAACTGGACAATTAAATACTCGAATTGAGAATTGAATTGGCAAAGGAGATTACGAAATCTGTGACGGAGAGATTTACAGAGACAGTTAAAGATTGTCAGAAGATGACAGAAGAAATTATTGAAAGGTCAAGTCATAAATCCAGAATGTTACCCTCTTACTTTGGCATCTCTATCCTCATCATAGTATTTTATCTCTTTTTGTATTTCTGTTTCTATCCTGTGTCAAATGATGGAAGAAAATATTGAACAAAAAATATTTCCATCGATATTTTCAGTCAGCATACAGGGAGAATCACAGCACATAAACAGTTTTGCTGTCTGTCACCAACGAAGTTGTCACTGCTGCAGATCAAGGCATAACATGATTTCAATCCTTCGTTTGCTTGATCTTTCTGCAGTATTTGATACTCTAGATCATTCCGTACTGATTCAAAGATAAAGAGTCAGATATGGCCTATCTGGAACTTCTTACATAACACATCACTAGTAGTTGTTACAGAGAATAGCTGTTTGGGAAAATTTGCCATAAAATATGGTGTGCCCCAAAGGCTCTGTTTTAGGACCGATTTTACATACCTCATACACTCGGCCTCTTGCAAAGATTTTTACCGTATATAACATGTACTATTACATGTACACTGATGATATAAATGTTCACTCCCAGATCATATTGATAATATTACAGAGGATGTACAGTTCTGCGTCGACCCCGTCAATGAATGGATCACATGAATAAACTAAATCTAAATTTCAATGATGACAACACGGAAATAATGGCTTCCTACTCTGGCGGAAAAAAAAATGAACTCTATGTCTCTGACAGTCTTTTCAGTAGGTGGCTCTGAAATCGTTTTCTCTGACAAGGCTAGAAATCTAGGTGTTACTTTCTAATCTGAAATCTTTCCCGCGCCGTCATACGTCGCAGAGGGCCGTCACAATCTTCCTCCATTCTGATCTTCGCTGTGCTGTCTCATGCTCTCTATTCCTGATTCTTTGGCTTCTCTCATGAAAGTTCTCTTAAGTGTCTCTTTCGGTCTACCCCTCTTTCTTCTGCCTTCAATTTCCCAGCTCAGCACTCGTTTTGATATTCTGCTCTCTTTCCTTCTGCACGTCTGACCGATGTAGCGCCATCTTCTTTTCTTAATTAGTTTTGCTGTCTGGGGCTACTTTGAAATTTCCCTGATTTCTTCTGTTGTTTTAAACTCATTGCATTTAATGCCCATAATTTTTCGTAGGCATTTGTTTTCAAAACCATTCAGCCTCCTTTCTATTCAGCTTGTCGTTTTTCAACTTTCACAGGCATATTATGTAAGCGCTGATAAAACATCCGAATTGAATATTTTGAGCTTCGTCTTTACTGAGACCAATTTGGAGTTTCAGCTCTTTCTGAATGCTGTAGCAGCTGTTCCTGTTCTGGTGTTGATTTCTTTTCTTTTTTTTTCATCTCGTTCTTGATCTACACAGCTTTCCAAATATGTAAACTGGCTGACTTTTCTCTTTTCTTTCAGGAAGATGGGGTTGTTCTTTCTCCTTGATTTTTTCGGTGGTTTTTTTTTTTTTTTTTTTTTGTAACCGGACTTTCTCAGCTGGTTTAATTAGCTTGGATTTTTTTCCCCATTTTTCTCATTCTATTGCTAAACAGAGCTATGCCGTCCGCAAAGTCCAGGTCTTCTTGTTGTTTCCCGTCAACCTATGATATTCCTGTGTCTTGTCCTGTGAACTTTATCATAATAAAGTCAATTGCTATACCGGAAAGGTTGGCGACAATATGCATCCCTGTTTTACTCCTGTTTTTATTTCAAATCATCTACTTAATCCATCTCCTGGGTGAACTGCACATAGTGGGGTTGTGTCTGTATGATTTTTTTTATGATGATGACTTCTGTAGGAGGCCATAACATTTTAAGATCTTCCACAGGGTCTCCCTGTGTAAACTGTCAAATGTTTTCCTAATAGCAATGAAAGTAATGTATTAGGTTCCTATTTTTCTCTATATTCTTCGACAATGATTCTCATTGTAAAAATTTGATCCACACAGCTTCTACCAGTTCGAAAACCTGCTTGTTCTTCTCCAAACGATTTGCCGACTGTGTTCCTGATTCTCATCAATATCATCTTGGTGAAGACCTTTGACAAAACAGACAGGAGTGTAGCTCCTCTCCAGTTGTTACAATCACTAAGATCTGCTTTCTTTGGTATTTTCACTATGATTCCCATTCTCCATTGCTGTGGTATTCTTTCTTCGATCCACATTTTATCGAAGAGGCTTTGGATTGCAATCAGGTCGATTCATCTACGGCTTTTAGCATTTCTGGCGTTATTTCATCCTCTCCTGCTGCTTCACCATAAGACAGAGCTTCCATAGCAGATCGTATGTCTTTATTTCAACCTCTCTTAAGTTTATCTCTAATTCAGGAGACTGTTCTTCTTTTTCAAATTCGAAGGTGGACGTGCTCTATCCATCTCGCTTTTTGTTCTGAGTTTGTTGTCAGTAACTTCCTATCTTTATCTTTCACTGGGCGTTCATTTTGTTTCAAACCGCAGATTAGTTTCTTCTGTATTTGGTATTGTTGCTTTGAGTTACCTGTAGCAGCTGCTTCTTCTTCTTTTTGTACTTGATTATCTGCGAATCTTCTTTTGTCCCTTCTTGCTGATTATTTTATTTTAATCTCAAGCATTTGGTATGTCTCACGGGCCAGTTGTTTCCCTAAGTCTATCTTTACCTGAAGTATAGCTTGTTCTGCTTCTCTCCCCTGCCACACAGACTGCCTTGTTTCTTCACTGATCCATTCTTTTCTTTCATTGATTTTAAATCCTGCACTGTTCTCTGTTGCATCTAAGACGCTGCGCTTGTTGGTCTCGCACATTTTGTCAACATTGTTTCCGATATTTTTTGAAGGCTTCAGATCTATTTCTGAGCTGTAACCGAAATGCCCCTTTGACGCCAAGAGTTGTGAGCCTTTGGCTTTCAAGTGTCTTACCTTCTCTGCAACGGTTGTGGTCATTGGCTATATCTGCTCTTCTGTATGCGTCAATGCCGTTCTATGCTGGTGTCGGATGCATGGGTGATCACTCATATTCTTTGTTTTACCTTCTGGTAGGTTCTATGTTGTTTTGTGTAACATCCTACGTTTGAAAGGGTGTCTCCTATTACCAGACCTTCTGTGATGCAGAGTTCTAAAACTCTTTCACCATTTTGGTTTAATGCTCCAATGGCTTCCTTGCTCATAGCTTTATCAAATCCACTGTTGTCATCTCCAACTTTGGCATTGCAGTCTCCCATGACTCTGAGTATATCACGATTGGCAACTTGGCTTATTGCACCCTGTAGGATGTCAAAGAATTTATCTTTTTTAATCATAGTCTGTTTCGTTGGCAGCTGCATAGCATTGTATGCTTTTTTTTTTCCATACTTTGTTAAGAATCTTGCTCCTATCAATCTGCTGTTCGTCGGCTTTCATTCTAATAAGCCTTTTGCGGCCGACTTGCTCATCATTATAAGAACTGCCTCCATTATTATCATGTTTTATAGAAGTTTGAGATCAAAGAGTCTTAAACATCTTTCTATTCCTTGTTCCCGTATGAAAAAAATATGGAGATAAAGCATTTTCCTATTCAGGGCTTGGGTGTCTTCGCAACTGTTGACGCCTAGACTCATTTAAACAACAGCTAAAAACATATTTGTTCAAAAAGCATTTGTCTATATAGCATCTTCCAGCTTTTCCTTGGAGATAGTTGTCAGTAATGTCTACAAACTTAGGTATGCGTCTGAGTTGTATTACATTATTATGTATGAGAGCATGTCTCGGGTCACGTCTGTATGCCATGTTATGATCATGTATGTATGTTGTTGCTCCTGTCTGTATTGAGGCACATTTTGTATGTGGTTGTAAAGTACTTTCGCTCTGTAAAGCGCTTCAAGCCCTATTTAGACGAGACATTATATAAATGTCCTTTACTATTTATGTTATTATTATATCAGATATATCCCCCATTTCGTTGTCTCAGGAAAAATGTCTGCTTTCGCAAAAAGAAGCGATATTTCGATACAGAGAAGAGTTACGAACATTTTCTCTGTCATTCCAAAATGTTTATAATATTGCTATAGAAAGATACACAAGGAAGAAATATGCTAAAGAAATAATTATCTGTGACTGGATAATTGAATTAGCATCCATCCTTCGCGAGGGAAACTCTCTTCGCTTAGATTGAGACACAGAGCAATACTGTTCCACACTGACATTTCACACAGTGCTGAAATCCACAACTTTGTTGGCCAGCACCAGTTTGTAGTTGATGAAGTGGTAAACGAATGAGAACAATTGGCTAAAAGAAGTTGGGAATTCCAAGGTTATAATGATATTACATTGAACAAAATAAAGTCACAAGATGAGCACTTGACCGAATTGTACGAATAAAAAATATTTGAGAACAAACAACAAAAATTGATAGTGGATTTCAAAATAAAACATCTTCAGGTAAAGTCTGGTATTCATGAATTTAATTGTCAAATGACAATAACATTTTTTTTGTTGATGAAAGAAAAGGATTGAGCAAAAATTAAAGTGTCTCATTTACACAACTCACACAAACTGCTTAAGAATTAAAATGGATTTTTGTACTTCTAGACCTAGTTCTCCATCCTGTGGCACATTTACCAACAGGCCATAAGGTGCCATTAGATATCAGTGACAGACCAGGAGTAATGTCAATGTTTTGTATCTTCACGAGTATGGACACTTTTTAAACTGTATTAGATATCAGTGAGCGATATCATTATGGCTACAGTATTCAATCTCTTACAGACTGAATAATATGACCTGTTATTCTTTGAAGCAATGAAGGATATACTTGGACATACCTTTTTTTTTTATGTTTTTCTCTACAAATTTGCATCTAAATTTTGCCTCCGCTGTTATATTTTTCACCTGTTTTGTTCCTTCCCAGAATTAAAGAATGAGAAATATTTATCTGTACAATGCGTTGTCCAGAACATCTATACTTACTGTCTGTGTTTGAAGGTTGGTAGATCAGGTATGTTGAGTAGAGTGTGAGTTGTCTACATTTCAAATTACACTCAATGATCACCTGAACTCATCGCAGTCAGAGCTAATTCACAGAGCTTGGCTTAGACATCCTTGACTTTGTAAATCAACTGTTTTGTTACACTCAAAGTGATAGATTGTCCACTCTTTTATAGCAGTTAGTTCTGTAAGTAGGGGGAGAGGAAGGGTGTGTATGTGTGTGTGTGGGGGGGGGGGTGGTTAGATTTTAGCCATGTCTGTACTGTACCCATACATAACAGACAATGGTAACAAACAGACAAATAACACATGTCTAACCACATGTCTGTACATTTTATCTGACTGGACACACAAAAAGAGACATAATGAAAAAACTTCTCACACAGACAGTCGCACAACATACACCCTGTTTCCCTCTCGGTTGTTTGGCATACACTCCTATTTGTAAAACGATGCAGTGAAACAAAAAAGTTACAGAAAAGATATATTCAAAGGATATCGAAATTCAAGAAGCTTTAAATGTCTAAAGTTTGCATATTCCTGTATTGTCAGGACATATCTTTATACCCAGGACCCGTTTATTAGGGCAAAATTGTGCTCTTAGTATATATGTCTCTTCCAGAAAACAGGGAATAGTCATGTTGACCTTAAAACTAGTGGCCTCTTTTTTTAACTGTTTTTTTTTTTTTTGGAGGGGAGGGGGGAGGGGGGAGGGAGGGTACAACACAGGCACAACACTCGTTGCTTCTCCGACATAAAAGCATTCGAAAGTTTTTAGATATTCTGTACAATACAAGAAAAGTCGAACACATAATTATGTCTCTCAGCCAGTCAAAATGAGTCGTACGTGATTTTCCACCAAAGACACTTATTACAATTACCATGAACCTTAAGCTTTGCACTCTCATATGGCTGAAAATGTTCAGAAATAGCTTGACTGTAGCCAGAGATATTGTAAATAAAGTGATCCATAAACACCAGAAAATTCAGGCATAAATGAAGAGTTTAGTACACAGATCTTTGCCTCACAATAACCTGATAAACTTCTAATCTGTCATAAGAACAGCAGCAGTTTCTTTATAAGAGACGGATGCTATTTCAATTTCTATAATCCAGAAACATCAGTATCAGACCATCTTCACCATATTCAACCAACGATTTCTCTGTTTGAGTCCAGTGACTTACGACTTATTCTGACTGGCAACGAAACAATTGAAAGACTGAGTTAATACGCACAGAAGGTTAAATCTTAGAAAAATCTCTTAAATTAAAAGGCTTCTGTTCAAAACATGTTTGTCAAAGTGCGCACCAGTTTATATCTACTCCAAACTTTATACCCAAGGCGTGCATGAACTGCTTTTTTTTATACCATGGGTATCTGGCTTCTCGCCGGTTAAAACGAAACAAAAACTTTTATGGCTTCACTTCACCAATGCAGTTTTTCTGTACATGTTTACAATCTGACGTATTATTGTGAGGTACCATGTTGTTTGTGCGTGTCTTGACCTAGATATTCTATTCAAGGATGGAACAAATCACATCATGGACATAACACGAATGAGATATTATATATAGAAACACAAAATAACTGAACGACCAGTTTCTCGAATTAAGTTTATTGAACAAAAAATCTAAACAAATGTCCAGTGGAAAAACAAAAAGAAAAAGAAGAAGACGAAAAGAAAAAAAAAGATAAAAAGTAATAATCAAATAAACAAGGAAAAAAAAGATGAAGTTTTGATTCCAAGAGAGAAAATTGGTGAAATAGATCTTTAAAAAAAAGTACGTACATTTAATGAGACTACAGTATAGAAAAAAAAAGATTTAATTAGTTAACAATAACTTTAAAAAAAAAGTTCCTACCCTGTTGAACTATTATAATGATTTTGTACGGTGTAAACAAATCCAACAGCACACTACGGTCGAGATAACCTCCACTAGGAGGTTGAAAGACGTATTATAGCACGTAACATACTACGAAACAACAATAATAACAACAATAACAATAACAACAACAACAACAAAAATAAAAAATAGACCTGGTTAAATGTTCACAGTCTAACTATTAATACTTAATAAGTTGTGTTCAAGGGTACAAGAACAATAATAATGGTTACAGCAATAATAGGGAACATTTATATAGCACTGATTCCCATACAGTACAAGCTCTAAGTGCTCTATGACCTATTGTTACCCTGACATATCAAAGGAGACGCCCATAGACGTTCTCAACTTACGTGGCTGCCTGATAAGTGCTCAAATTCCTTCCCATCTAACAATCCAACAAAAACATTCACTGCTTTATGGTCGGGTTTCTATGTTAAGCTGGATCCAATAAGAAAAATGCCTGAATTATCTTTCTCTGCCACAACATGTCAGCCCACAATGTGGAATGGCACTGTGCAGGTAAGGCTGAGGGTTAAATTCAAACTGACAATTCCAGCCTTAATTAACAAACTCAGCCACAAGTGCCTGTATGTTCCTCCACTGTTTACTATTGAGATAGCAATTCCAACGCAAAATATGACATGAACGTCTTCTAAAGCAAATCAACTCTTCTTGGGACATTTGTACGGCTAAAATGTGTTTAAACTTCTGGTTTAAAGTAATGAGTGAAACATTACTCTTCACTTCAATAACATGTTAACCGTTTACATTTACTTTCATCACCTATTTACTGACATCACTGTGGAGTATGGTAATTTGTTTTTTTTTCTGTTACCTTTCCTTTTTTTTCCCCACTTATTCTTTTTTCCCTTTTTTTTCTCTTTGCATTGAACTTGGGACCCAACGAGGTCATCCGGTCTATCAACTATTGATACCAAAATTCAGTTGATGAAAAAAAACAAAATGTCCAGTTTTCTCCGAAATTGAGTCACATCCTAAGTATTATTTACATTTCTATTTTCCATACAAGTGCGGTGTACATAACAAACAGTAAACAGGAATCAAATTCATGGCAGGGTGAAAGTGTTTCTCTTTCAATGTGACAGTTTTTATATGAACGCAGAGCTAGACTTTCGTATTTTATGCTTTTAAAGTAAGAATAGCGAGACTATGTATGTCTTTCTCTAAAGATCAGTCCAACTCACCATCTGCACCACACAACCACACAAGAACAGATCAGTCCAACTCACCATCTGCACCACACAACCACACAAGAACAGATCAGCCCAACTCATCAACTGTACCACAGAACCACACAAGAACAGATCAGCCCAACTCATCAAGTGTACCACAGAACCACACAAGAACAGATCAGTCCAACTCACCATCTGGACCACACAACCACACAAGAACAGATCAGCCCAACTCATCAACTGTACCACAGAACCACACAAGAACAGATCAGCCCAACTCATCAAGTGTACCACAGAACCACACAAGAACAGAACAGCCCAGCTCACCTTTTGTACCACAGAACCACACAAGAACAGGTCAGCCCAGCTCACCGTCTGTACCACAGAACCACACAAGAACAGATTAGCCAGCTCACCACCGCTTCCTCACATGAGTACCAAATGAACATTATAATAATATCATCGCCATCAGGTCATCATCACCTCAACAAGAAAACATCTTCAACACTCACACCATTATGACTGCATCGTCGCTTCATTAATGTCATAAACCGATGTTATGACATTCTTACCAATACACCATCAGTAGCTTCAGAATATCGTTAA
>JBCEWB010090872.1:0-12476 GCA_039654565.1 Peronia peronii
CCCCCCCCCCCCCCCCCCCCCCCCCCCCCCCCCCCCCCCCCCCCCCCCCCCCCCCCCCCCCCCCCCCCCCACCTCCTACTCCGACATGGTGTGACTCTGATTAGATTTGTCATGTGTTGCAGGTATTTTCTCTACCAGTTAATGGTTACTCTTTTTACAGGTGTACCTGCGTGACTGGGCAGTGACCTTGGGTGTGCCCATCCTCTCCGTGGACTACTCCCTGGCACCAGAGTATCCCTTTCCGCGGGCATTGGAGGAATGTTTTTATGCCTACGCCTGGGCGGTACAAAATTCTCGGCAACTTGGTGAGTGGTTGTAATGATAGCCTGAGTGCATGTTCATGCGTGTGTGCAGGTGCCTCGCTGTCCAGTGGTGCTACTCCTTGCTGGGGGATGTCGAGAAGGGCGGAAGCTTCCTGGATGTAGAGTGGTACAAAAGAGGGGGGTCAGGATGCAGCAGTCCGCCAACTGTCAGTGATCCCATGGTGGGAGTAATGTTATCGGTCAGAAAAAAACTTCCGCTTCTGTTGTCTGTTCAGGGATGGCCGTCATATGTGGACACCATATGAGACGCGACACTGAGTCGACCGCAGAAATCACGTTTTTCAACAGTGAAAGAATTTTTAACACAATTTCTTTTTCTTCACCAAACTCTTCTGTATCAATCTAGAAATGCATTTCAGAGTTCAATTTACTGAAATAGATTGAGTAAAAGCCCGAAAATTGTAATTTAGTGGCATGGCCTAACAAGGGTTAATAATGATTTACCAAAGTAATCGGCCATTTTCTCCAGTAAATTCAGCTGCAGCAACAAGTCACACCCGTCGTCTTTAATTGCCAATATCTCAACTTCTACTTGAGGTAAAACAATCATGTTTTCACACACTGAAAGGGAAATGAATAATCTCCACAGAGATACCAATAACTCCATATGCTCAAAATTTGACGAGAGCCTGATTTCATCGTGTCGCATCTCATATGTGGAGATGATAGACAGAGGGTGATAGTATCGTTTTCTTACCCGGTAATCTGGATCATGTCAGTTACAGTTTTTGGAAATCTTTGTAATAAGGGAGATGTTTATTGCACAAAACATTGTAATAGCATATCTCAAGAATTCAATAGAAACAACAAATGACTTGACACTTGAGCAATATTTAGCTCATAAATCTGATATTGTGCAAAGTTCACTGTCTGCGGATTTTGAGCTAGAATGACAAATACAAAAGACAGTTTTACTTGGTCCTTGTAGTACAACAGAATATGTCTCGCGCCCAGGGCAAATGAGTCGGAAGTCGATCGGGGAGACTTCAAGTTACGGCTGTTTTAACTATTTTCCGACTGAGATACCAAAATGTTTTATTTGTTTTCCACAAAACTAAAATGCAACCTTTTCTAACCTGAAAAGGAAAATTTGGTATTTGAGTCGGAAATTAGTTAAAAACGGCCATAACTCAAGATCACCTGGAGCGACTTCCGACTTATTTTGCTCTGGGCACAAGACATATGTTCCATACTGGTAATGATGACCTTATCAAAGCAATATGCCCTACTTGTACTTGGAGATTACCCTTAGCCTGAGAAATTCTCTACTACAACCTGGCGTGACCAGACTATGTACTTTAAATACATTGACTCGACCCATTCAGACCGTTGTTGCAGCCTGACTTCTGGCTTAGCCTATCAGATCCTCTTTCCCCTTGTGAGCTCAGACTGTCTATCTGATTGTGTAATGCCAAGGTTCCACAAGTCCCTGGCCAGTTGTGTGACATTCTCCTCTTGCCCACAGGCTCCACAGGGGAGACCATCGTCCTGACCGGAGACAGCGCAGGTGCCAACCTGGCCATCTCCACCGCCATGAGGGCAGCATCATTTGGTATCCGTGCCCCGGACAGTATACTAGCCATCTATCCATGCACGATGGTCCGCTACACACCCTCCCCTGCCCGTCTACTCAGCTTGATGGATCCCATTCTGCCTGTTGGCCTGGTGACTCGTTGTCTTGCAGGTTTGTCTCCCCCTGGCTCCTGTTGTATGTGTTCGCAGTCATGATCCTGTTGTGTATGTGCGTGGGGGGGGGGGAGGGGGGGAGAACAGGAGAAAGGAAAAGTGAGAACTGGGAGAGGAGGGGGGGGTACACATTGATACTAGATATCTTCAAAGAAATTTTGATTGATGTAACGTCTCAGCAAATGTGATTATGATTGTACATCTGAAATTGAAGAAAGATCTTTCTCTTTTTTTTTTTTTTTAAAAATGTGCACTTGATTTTTATCATCCATTGGATGGCCTCTGACAGATGACAACGAATCTCCTCCACTCCTCCCGGCTCTCTGCTTTCCTCAGTGTGTCCCGCAGTTCCATGGCTGTCCATTCTCGGACGTTGTCCTCCCATCTCTTCTTCTGTCTGCACTTGATTTAATGTTTTATCTTACGTGGTAAGCAGTTTTGTCTTGAGCAAGGACTGCAGGGTCCTGGGTAAGATGGGGGACCATCTTGTGTGGGACGTACTCGTTCTATAAACAACTAAACCCAGTAGGACCAGAATGCCAGGAGAAGGAAGTGCGGGGCGTGGCCGCCCTCAGAGTAGGAAAGTTAATTGACGAACAACCAGTGGTGTGCTCGTTCACTTGTTGTTAAGTATATAGCACAACATCTGATAAATAGGGATGCCAATAGTAGAAGTTATCAGTTTATTATGTTCTAAGGTGTGAGAAAATGTTGTCAGTGCTTTCAAAATTTCTAATGCTATCTAAATTTTAAAAGTAGTGCTAATGCCATAATATTAAAATGAAACATAAATTCAACGAAATCTTGTTTACAGTACATGGATGTGTGGGACATAAGCTGAGTTGTCTGCCCTTGTTGTTGCTCACATGCTTGTCCTGTGTCTACAGCGTATGCAGGCATTAATGAACAACATCCACTGGCAACACCCAGGATGGACGACGTCCACTCTGAGCAAAGTTTGAGCAGTCTTCAGATGGGCTCGTATGAGAGTTCAGATGACTGGATCATCATCGCCCAGGATGAGCAAGAGGTAGACAAGCTGAGGTCACATGCCCAAGCTGTGGGCAGCCCAGTGGATGCTGGGAACCAGAGTGTCATTGACGCTATGGAAGATTCATTCGATGGGGATAGCCAGCGGTCCGTGCAAACCAGCAGTAAACGTCCTGTCATCTCGCCAGTGGGTGAGAAGGAGCGCAGTGGTTCAGTGGAATCAGAGGAAGTAGAACTATTTTGTCGGCTGCAGGCAGAAGGCAGTTGTGTGTTCCCCTCTGACAAGGAGATCAGTGATATCAATGGTCAGAATGTGCACCCGGCCATGCCAGGGAGAGATCAGGCTGGAGGTGCTGAAACCTTGCCAAACAGTGTGGCTGTCACCACAACGTCCCCTGGGGGCCCTGAATCTGATCTGAAACAGGTCTCATCTGTGCCTAACTTTGGTGGTATCTTCCAGGAACGAGCGCGTCAGGTGGTGGAGGGAGCACAGAACATGTTGACCAGTCTGTCCTTGTACATCCCCTCCACCACCAACATGGCCGCCCAGAGTGTCATGTCATCGGTCTCCTCCCTCCTCTCCCCAGCCTCATCCACGCAGCTTGTGGCGGCCACTGCAGAGAGCAGACCAGTTTTTTTCAGCGACCTGGACGCTCTGTCGGACGGAGTGGACGATGTCTCTGGTCAATGCCCAACAGCCAGTGAGGTAGAGGTCAGTATGGATACTCAGTCAACTGACCAAACCACAGCCAATCCAAGTGATGCTGAAGTTGCAGAGAGCTCCAGTCCAGATTCCAGCGAGGCTATGCAGGGGATGGGACGACCAGACACCACATCAGCTGTTAGTGACCTTCAGACTGACCCCTCAACCTCTGGTACATCAAAGATACATCACTCAGACACCGGTCAGCAGCCAGACGGGGACATTTTCAGGCAGACCGCAACTGACCATAGGCTCACCCATACCACACAGCAGTTGGACAATGAGTCACATGACCCTGACATCCAAAGAGACCGAAATTCCAATCTCCCTATGGAAGTCTCCCCAGACTCGGATGTGGTACTGGATGCATCCATGTCATCTTCCATCCCCACGTCCTCCTCACAGCTGTTTGACACAGCTCATTCCTCGCCCATCTCTTCCTCCCAGCATGCCTTGCCAGAATCGGCCTCGCTGGACAATATGGACTCTGTGTCCTTGTCCAGCGAGTCCTCTCACCATGGCTATCACTCAGCAGGGGAGAGGCCGAGCTCACATGGCCCTGCAGACAAAGAAGACAGGCCAGGGGTCAACCCGGGGCCTGAGGTCAGCAGTCAGACACCAGATCTTACCTGTTCTAACTCTCACACCCAGCAAACTGGCAAGAGCCCAGACTCTGGTACTGTACCGCAGGACCTGGCCAACTGCGGGGCCGACACAGTCCAGTTTGACAGCACCGATCACTTTGGGTCTCAAACCAGTGATAACCCAGGGGACATGGTTGTCTGTGATGTCAGTGGCGCAGAGAAGTCTGGGAGGGTGATTTTGACTGGTTCCCGCCCCCCACTGGAGACACACGAAGAGCACAGCACCATAGACTTGCGTATGTTGTCACCGCAGAATCCGACCACGGTCTTTTCTCAAGATTACTTTTCCAGCAGCCCCATCTCTCCGTCGGTGTTTCCAAACCTACCTGAGGAGAGAAAGCAGCTGCTGGAGGATGCGCTGCAGACTGTGGACTCTCCGCACGCTCTCTCTCCTCCAGCCACAGATCCTATGAATGGGTGTAATGACAGCCTGACCTTGACCCAGCCACAAATCAGCGCAGCATCACCAGTGGACACCATTGGTCTGTGTGACCAGCCAGGAAGTGATCTGGGCAGTGTGGACCAGTGTGAGACCACGACTTTTGCAGATGAGACAGGAGCCAGCCAGACTGCCGAGCCCCAGAGTTCGTCCCCGCTCAGGTCGGGTAAAACTCCAGTTCCACCAAAGTCGCTTAACCTCAAGATGAGAACCAAGCCCGATCCCAGGCACACAAGTGTTCTCTCCCCATCTTCCCCGGCCAGGGTCTTTGGTACTGATCCGGAACCTTTTGAAACTCTTGAGCCAGATTTGACCTTTGAGAGCTCTCGTCTAGAACTAATATCACCATCGTCAACAACGGAGGAGAGTAAGCCGAGATCATCATCTTCCCCAACATCATCTCGATCTGATGGTTTCATCCGCAGCGGGTCTGTGCCGGCACTGACCTCCATGTTGAGTCCTAACCCGACACCTTCCCAGCCTGCCCCAGGACCTGGGCCGGTCCTTTTTCCCTACGGACTCAAGGTAAGATGTCACGCCTAATTTCTTTTGCTTGTCATTTTGTTTTGTTTTGTTGTCTTTGCATTCTTTCTTTTTGTTTGTCTGTCTGTACACTTGCCTGTCTGTCTGTCTGTATATTTGTCTGTCTGTGAAGTTGGCGTGTCAGTGAACCAGTCTGTATCTCCTGAGTTGATCTCTGACAGGCAGAGATGTCAAATTCTTGACTTCAGTTGGAAATTCAAGTTTCTGGTCATTGCTGACTTCTATTTTTGGCAGATCAACACCTGCTTTAGCTGAGACCACTCATTTTTAGTACTCTACAAGCCGGAATGACAGTAGTAACACCAGAAGTGTAATAGAATTTTGTGTCTGCTTCAGGTGAGAGCTGAACTGGCTTTCGGAGACTGAAGACCGACCTTGAAGTATATAACACTTAGTTCCTTCCATCTGACAACATGCAGTCGAGTGTTTGCATGAAAGTTGTTGTTGGCAAATCAAGACATCAACTCAAACCAACGACTAGAACAAATTCTTATTTGGCCATGGTCTAAAAAACGACTAATGTAAGACAGCACTCATTCCAGAGCGAGATCTACATTTAGAAAATAATGAAATGTAGCCTGTGTTTGATGATTATCACTAGGGCACAGTTTAGTGGACATGCATTTGTTGTTGTTGTTGTGGGCTTTTACTCAACTCTTTTTAAAAAGAAAATAACTAATGGCCTCCCCTTCTTTTGTGAAAACCTGCAAACTTCTCTTAACAATGTTTTATGTAAAATGTAAAACGGAGCAACGCCCAAATGACCTGATATAATATGGAGGGGTAAAATTTTCGCACTTTTAGCTGAAAACAGTTTGACATCCCTGCACATGTCATTTGTGAAACAAACAAACTGCTGATGATCAGATGACACATGACAGTTCAGTATGCCAGTGTAGCGTCTGTTTATCTCCCCAGGCCGGCATGTCACCCTCAGACTTTCAGAAACAGAATTACGTAGCCCACAGTCCCCTGCACTCGCTGCGCAAGGCCCCTGTGGTCAACAACCCGTACATGTCACCTCTGATGGCACCGGAAGATTTGCTGAAAGGTCTGAACAAAGTCTGCATCGTGGTGAGTTCTTAGTGTGTGTCACGAACTTTTGAATGTGAGTCGGTGTTAGTTGTGACGTCGTAAGTGATGATCGGGTAGTGAATGCAGACGAGATGCACACAAGAACGGAGAGATAAGGACAGGAATCCTCGACGTCAAAATGATGCAGAATTTATTACAGGTGCTTGGTAACAATACAAACTTCAGGACAGCTGTCTAACTCCGATGCACACGGCACTTACTGCATTGCATTTTCTCCTTGCACTTTCTCTCTTTTCCTCTCCGACTGAGCCCTTATATAGACACTAGCTCGTCTTGAGCTCTCTGGAACCCAAAAGCTCTCAGCACTACTATAAAACACATCTCGAACTCCCTCGAACATACCAGCCCACACCACCAATTACAGCCACACACAAAACCATGACGTAGTGCACATACGTGACGTCTATACACACAAGGTCTGACTGAAAATCATCCGGTACAAAATGCTTACAGAGTATCACAGACACGTTCAGCGACCCAGCACTTCCACCGGCCAGCACACACACGCCCACACCACACACTTGCATGGGCCCAGTACATGCTGCGCTAAACATCGCTCACAATACACTCTCTCGTGTACCCAACATGTATAATCATGATTCGTTACAGTGTCTGTCTGTCTGTTTGAATGTGTGTGTCTCTTGAGCCCATTCTGATTTTCAGTTGTCGTTGTTCAGGTGATTAGTTGTGACTTATATAGCACACAGTGTTTGCAGAGCGATACACTTAGTTAATTGCCTCTCCATGATGTGCTGACCTAGGTCAGTTATTGGTCACGCACCCTGCAGGCCCCGCGGAAATCTCACCATGCATCACAGTATTCTATGATGGAAATATTTCTGGTATATTTATGCATTCACTGTAACAAAATTTTGGCAAACAGTTTCAGGTTTAAATATATTTTGTGAACATATGTCTTATTTTGTGCTAGATAATGACTTGTAAATTGAGGTGAAAGAAACGGACATTTTTTAAAAATTGACATTGTAACAGTAGAAATTTTTTAAAATCATGACTATAAAACCACGCGATAAATCCCTTTCATTCTTCTTGTGAGTAGAGCACACATATGTATAAATAGCTTACTTCAGTTTTGTTGGGTTCTATAAAGCTGATTAGATGCTTTGTGAGTTTGCAGTTTAATATCTCTCTCCGCAAGCATCCCTGAATGTTGATCAACAGTGTCCCATTCGTTTTAGAAACGGATTAGCGCTCTTTTTTTAATCATATAAACATCTGTTTTCATCAGGCATACATTTGAGTATATGACAGAACATCTTTATTGAAACTTTTTATGCATGGATTGATAATGAGAATCCAGATTATTGGAAACTGGAAAATGGAAAGGTAACATGCCAATATTTGTAAAGATATCTATAAGGACTGTCAAAAATATATAAATTGTCAGTTTCTATGGTGTCATAACAATTGATTTTAAGTTTTCATTTGTTTTTCACTGCGCAGTTTTCTGAGATCCTCATGCGTTTGCAACATTAGAGCACATCTATTGAGCATGTGTACCCACTGCATTTTTGTGAATGATAATACCAAAGTAGAGGCTGCTGTCAGTTTTAGATGCATTGTAAACAAATACTTTGTTGTTCTTGGAAACAGTCTGTGATCTGTCCCAGTTCTGCCACACATTCATATTGTCTTTCATGCGTGTGATCCATCGTTATGTAAATCTTGGAGAGTCTAGAACTGTGTTAGTGTGAATTATTTATCAGTGTCGATACAAAAACATGTCTGTTTATGTGTGCATGCATGTTTGTATGTTTTTATCTTTATTTTGTGTGGTATGTACAATACTCATCATCTGATTCACTCTTTATGCATAGTAGAAATATGCGTCTACAGACAGAAGGTCAGCCGGCCTACTGGGCATGTGTGATATGACATCATACTGCATGAACTACAGTTTTGTAAACATAAGTTTATCCTCTGCTTGCTTTTCTACGTTGTGATAGTTTGATCATATTTTTAATTGCTGTTTGCAGATAAGACAAGTTGTTTTCTTTTGCTTTATTTTGATTATATTATCGTATTTAGATTTTAAAAAATCCATATAATAATAATAATAACTCATTGAGATCGATCTAAATCTCGATCTTTCCATGAAAAAAAAATGTCATGTTTGCCCTGGTTTCCCATGTACACACAGCTGATTGCTGTTTCCTCACATGCGCATTAGGCCGGTTGACCTTCTGTCTGTAGATGCATGTGTAGTAAACGGCGGCCAGTCAAATGACATGTCTGCCATGGTAAAATCGTAAATTCTCCTGCAAAACTTCATAGACCACTTCAAACTTTCATGATGCATTATCAGCTATTTGACTAGAGAATGCAAGGATAACTGCCCGTATTCATCGCTCTGTTTTGTTTTAATAATTTTTTTCATGTAGGCAAATTGATCACCTGAAATAACATACTGATTTCAAGCTCTTTCAGCGGAGTTCAAAATGCCACTACCACAGTGAAATTTGCACATGAAATAGCCACTGAATTGGCCAGTGCTGTGGTACTGGTCGTTTCACTGTCTGTGTTTATACGCAGAAACCAAGAATAGGCTATATAGTTATGCAGTTTTTCATATTGCACGCACAGTCATGCACAGTAGGGAAATCCTATAGCTCCATACAGTAGAAATGACTGGGGGTAAAGGAAAGCAGCCTCATATACATTGCTTGTATTTGGTATTTAAATAGTTACAGATAGTCTGCAGCAAGTTAGTGTTTGAAATAAATGGCCAGTTTCCTAATCCTAGCTAACATGTTCGTCACATGACTCCTGGCGGGCATTCACAGGGAGAGGCAGATAGCAACTCCTCTCTCTGCCCTGTCAACGGGTCATGAACTCAGTCTGGTCATTAGCTGAGTGAACTTCTGTGAGTGGTAGCATATGTGACCTTTAACCTTTTGCTATTTCTCCAGGGCTGTCACCTTGACCCACTGCTGGACGATTCAGTCATGTTTGCCCGACGTCTGCGTGAGCTCGGTGTACCGGTCAGCCTGCAGTTGGTGGATGACCTTCCTCACGGTTTTCTCAACTTTGCCCTGCTGAGCCTGGAGGCCAAGCAAGCCTCGGATCTGTGCAGCCGCAAACTGCTGGAGATGTTGAACAGTTCGGGTCAGGGACAGAGGTCACTTCCTGTGTGAAGTAGTAGCGAGAGGGCTACTGCAGCCTCAACACGTGACATCCACCCTTGTGTGATTGCTAGGACCTGTGATAGAAGGCTGTGGCAGAGACACTTCTCAGAAACTTCCAGATATGATTAAAAAAATTGTACTTTTTGTGTCTAAATTCGAGCTGTGATGGGTGACAGATTGCCAGAGGTACATGTGTGTTCCACATTTCCAAATCTGAATTTCTCATGCCATTGATTTTGCTAAGCTCAGGGTTGTCATTAACTCCCATGTCTGAGTCTTGGATTAGTGGCGGGTGAGTTAGTGAAATCTTTTCGTTGCCTGTTGTTGTTGTTGTTTTCTGTGCCATAGGCGTCTGACAGCTCACATATCCAGACATATTTGAGATGCGACACGATGAAATCAGGCAGTCGGCAAACTTGGCAACCAGAGAAATCACATGTTTTTCAACAATGAATGAATTTTAAAGGCAATCTTTTTTCCTCACCAAACCCTTCTACATCAATCTAAAAATGTATTTCAGAGGTTAATTTGCTGAAACAAATTGAGTAAAAGCCCAAAAATTGTAATTTAGTGGCATGGCCTAATAAGGATTAATAAGGGTTAACAAAAGTGATCAGCCATTTCTCACTAACTTCAGCTGCAGCAACAGGTCACCCCCATCGTCTTTAATCGCCAATATCTCAACTTTTTAAGGTGAAACATTTTTTTTCAAACACAGAATGGGAAATGAATCATCTTCACAGCTACGCCAACAGCTCCATATGTTCAAAATTTGATGAGCGCCTGATTTCACCGTGTGGCATCTCATTTGCTATGTGTGTCGTGGACCAGCCAGTGTGTGCAGCAGATGGTTGTCAGTAAGTCAGTCTGGTGACCCCTGTCCTCTGTCACAGGGCTTGACTCCCTGCACTAGACCTGACTCTGTGGTCATCTCTGGTCATCTCCTGGCAGAGGAAGATCTGAGTCACGTAGACAGTGGGAGATCTGAGTCACATAGACAGTGGGAGATCTGAGTCACATAGACAGTGGGGGCCATTTTTAGACATGTGAGTGCGAAGTTTGTCTGACAAATAGAAGAAAATGGAACATGTCGTACATTGTACTTCAATCCGACTGACCACTGCCAGTCGGCGATGGTCGAAGGTGACAACGTCTGTTTTGTCTATATTTTCCTTCTTGCACCACTTCAATCCGTGACTTTGTCGCCAATTTCTGTCGGATTGTCGGACCAGTAGGTTTGCGACCCTAGCCTGCCCTTGTGGTAGAGACGATGTTGTGCAGATTGTCTGGTCTGGGAGTTCCCTCCCCGTGAGCTGTCGGGTGGCTGTGAGAGACTGGGACAACGAGTGTCTGTCAAAGGTTACAAACTTGCTTTAGCACTGACAGTGTTGTTGTATGACGTTGTATGACATATGACTCGATCTGTGCACCTCACAGTTCACTGCAGTCCAAGCTGCTCTCTGGTCATTTTTACTTTTTTGCCTCAGCTGATTTGCTACATTTTTAGTGCTGCTTTTGCGTACTCAGGTGATCTTATATGTGTATGTGTATGTCAATCTAATTAAATGGTACAGTTATATTTTTCTCTCTTGGAGGCAGGGTAAAGGTCACATAGAGAATCAATATCAAGGTGGCCAAAAGGGTTAACCCTATGAACTCTGACCCCCTGAGCCTTACATGACCGTGCACCTGGGCTCCTGAGCTTAGATCTACGAACTTGGACATCCTCGCTTTCTTCATCTCTCGAACTAGATCTCGAGCTATCCCTTTCACTATCACTTACTGATTCTAAGTCACTGTCTGGATAATTTACAGTGAAATCAGCCTCATTATCGTCAGAATCATCTTGCAGAAGGCAAATGCTAGCGTTTGTCAGAATCACGAGATTGACGGTTAAGGTTCAGTCCGTTTTATGATGAAAATTCTAACTCAAACAATCAACACTCTACGTTCATGGGGGCTGCCATCTTTAGAATGACATTTAAGGCACGTGATGTCAGAGTATTAATCTCATTGGTTGGTTAAGAACAGAACTACATCACGTTCTGTGACATCAATGCACTCGGTATGTAGTCAAGTAAGGCGCCGCGATGCACAGGTTGCACTAGGGGTCATAGGGTTAATTATTGTTTGTGATTGTCCCCCCCCCCCATCTCCTCTGCTTACACTAACTTACGGTTTGATCAGTAATGATGGTCTGGCCGTGTGCTGGACAATTGTGTACATATACAGACATGTATGATTATGATGCTGATAATTTGAAAGACAAACATGTATGGCAATTGTGTATGTGTGAGGGAGCGCTTAGTTTTGTCAGCCAGTGTTTGATGTATCAAAGATGATCAGTATTACTCTTCACCTGCCTCACGGCCAGACTGTCTTCAGAGTGGCGGATATCAGGGCTGGACAGTGACACATGTTTCTGTCTGACTGCAAAATCTGTGAAGTACATGGAAACAGTTTCTAGTTCACTGATCCCAAATGTCAGCTTGAGTCGACATGTAAGACCAGGTACATCAAGGCCTGACGATGACCAGTGGAGTCAAATTGCAAAAAAAAGGAAGCTATTATAAAACAAATTCCTAAACAATTTGACAAATTTCTAAATGTGATGCATCATGACGGTGCGGTCCACAGGGTACATTTTGGGCAAATTGAGTTATTGATACAGTGTGAAAGAGTTGACCTCTCAGCCATCCTTTGACACCAGTTTCATTGCTTAGTGACGTTATTTGACAGAGTTATGAGCATTTAAGGAGAGGGGGGTCCTGAAATGTGGATTTTGCTAAAAAAATGCGATTTTGGGCTTTTGTTTTCTCTTAAAAGGTCCGCCTTTTCTGCGTATAAAAATGGTATCAAAAAGTGGATATGTCCATTCTAACGTGTTTGACCAATGGTCATTCAACG